>ONZH01004494.1:0-177026 GCA_900303285.1 Rhinella marina | reverse complement strand
TTATGCTTTAAGTTTTTTTGGGATCAAATCCTTTTTTGCAGACTTTGCAAGCAGGACCCTCTCCACTTATATTTGCACTGATACCTTAGACCCTGTGTTCATATTTTGATCCACAAAAATATATCCACAAAATACAGATACCTTCTTGTGCAGCATTTTTTGATCCGGCCATATTTGCTGGGTAGCATCCGGCAATGCCAGATCTAGAGCGCTGCTGGAACAGTCTGCCGGATCTCTTGCCACATATGTGAAGTGTAAGCCCTATGACTGGTATGAAAGATCATCTTTCAATGACAATGAACTGCTGGTGCAATGTCACTTTCAGTCTTGAACATTACTTTGGGCATGGATAGCCACAGAGAGCACATTGGGAGATACAGGTCACTGACATGACTGTTTGAAACCCAAAGAGTTTTGTACATAGAGCCTATAAATAAGAATATTAGAATATGTCTACAGCATTTCTGTAATATAGTCACTTATGATCCATAATAAAATTGTGGAATTAATGCAACTTCAATATTTTCCTATGGGAAAGAAAGTTGCAATCAATGGTGTAGAAATGACAAAAATACTGAAGTCACTACAAGGTGCTATGCTGAAATTTTACCTCCAATAGCTGGTGACTGTGCCGCAGTAGAGGCCCAGACATCATATGAATAGCATCTGTTACAGGCACAAGCAGAAAACAGGTGCCATTTTCTAATCCATAGACTTTTTTTACAGAGTGATAGCTTGAACTAGATGGACATGTCTTTACATATGGCCTCATGCACACAACCATATTTTTATCCACGTGCTATCCACATTTTTTGCACATAGCACATGACCTATTAATTTCTCTGGAGCCATGCACACATCTACTGTATATTTTTTGGGGATCCTGTGTGGCTGTGCCACAAATTATAGAATACGTAGAGTACTTTTCTTGTCTGTATTGCAAAGAAAATAATACTTTCTAATGATGGGAATGAGAAAAATGTATAAAGCACATGGAAGTTACCTATATTTTGCAAACTGCAATATGCACAAACCACACACAGCACTGCTCCTACAGAAATGCTGCTTCTGTTGCTGATATATACAATACTTACCTTGCCGTTTACAGTAAATAGATACAGAACAAGTTGGGTAGGATTCTGTTCCACAGTCTTCAAAATTTGCAATGACAAATGAGGCCTCAAAGGAGGCCTCTTGTTTCTGTAGTATTTCAGTTGTCTGTGGTACATTGGCAATTTCCAATGAAATGTTTTACTGGAGAATTAAAATTTCTAAATCTTGGTAAATTATAGCATCTTATTGCTAGGAAATATTTACTAGCAGAAACAGAATCTAGGTTTTCCTAACAAAAGTTTTAAAGAGAACTTGTCACCATGAAATGCAGTGCAATCTGCAGGCCGTGTATTATAAAGTAGAAGATGCTGAGCAGATTGATAGATAGATTTGTGGGAAAATATTTAGCACAACTTGGGATCTATTCATTTAAATCTTTCCTCTTTCTCAGCTCAGTAGGCCAAGTGGGCAAGCTTCACTGTATACACAGACAGATGTTTATTACTGATAAAATTTCATAATAGGGTCCCAGTTGGTCTCGGGCAGTGAATGGGTTTATGTTAGTACATTTGGTGGTCTAGAATAGTGAAGAGGTTAACCTGAATATCCTTGGTGAAGTGATTAATATAAAAATTCCTGGGAGTCTGGGACAGTGAAAAAATTATTGTCAGTATAACCGGCAATCTAGCACAGTGATGTGTTAAAATAAGGATTCCTGGTGATCTAGGGCAGTTAAGAGGATAAAGTCTGTATACCTAGTGATTAGTGATCTAGGAGAGTTGTGGTGGTTAATCACAGTATCTCTGATTGTCTAGGGCAAAGAGGGGATTAAATGAGGTACCCCTGGTGGTATATGGGAGTAGTTCATATCTCTTTAGAGCGCAAAGCAAGGGTTTATGCTACATGCCTTGGAAAGTATAGTTACTTACAAGGCTCCAGCTTTGCTATGTCACTTCCCTTCTCCTCCCTTCATAGGGATGAGTAAGGAGGGGATAAAGAGTACCATGCAGCTGTACCTGTAAGGCTGCACAGTTCTGTCTATAATCACACAGAGCAATTTAAGTTCTTGAAATGAGAGTCACTGTGTAATAGTAGGGGCCTGTGGATTCACATAGCTAAGGGGCAGGGTCCCAACTGCAACTATAGCCCCGCCACTATGTATAGGTAACCTAAATACTTCACTATATATTTAAAAATGGAGAATGTACAATGTAATCAACTTTTTATACCTGAAAATACCCCCCAAAAAGTTCCAGACTCAATATTGTGCCAAAAGGATGGGCCATGTGACAAAAGTATTATAGCCTCCGTTCCAACAAAACAGCAGTCAGATAAAAGACACTCAATCCAGGAACAGCTAATTCAGGAGTAAGTGAGCAGAAAATGACCTACTAAACACCAAAGACTGCAAACTAAACTATTGGACACTATGAAGGAGATTTACTAAGCTAAATACACTAGCATTCTGGCTAAATTTGCACCAAAAACTTGCATATATGCATTTGCACCACATTTATTAAATGTTTAAAAAAATGTTTTTGTGCATTGCTCAACACAAGGGTGTGGCTTAGCAGAAGGGGATCAATTTAGTGGGACATGGTAATGGAAAGAAGTGCCACTGTGCAGCAAAATTGCTCCAAAATGTTGGCAGAAATTTCTGGCACAAAGTAAGACGTCCAGTATAAACTTAGGCACAGATACATGAGTCACTGTGAAAAAAATGGTGCATCTTTAGACAGTCTAGGCCAGTGGTGGCAAACCTATGGTACGGATGCCAGAGGGGTCACTCAGAGCCCTCTTTGTGGGCACCCGCACCCTGGAAAAAGTCTATGGTGTACCAATATGCCTTAGACTTTTCCTGCCATTCATCAGTGCAGGATGCACCATGAACAGCACAGGCAGTGAACTGAATGTAAGCAGACTATTATAGCTAAATGATAAAGTACATGGAAGATATACTGTATTGGTATTCAGGTTAACTTGCCATTTTGGCCCTTTGCGATAAATAAGTGGGTTTTTGGTTGCAGTTTCGGCACTTGGTTTGTAAATGGTTTGCCATCACTGGTCTAGCCTAAGTATACACTAGAGAGGATGAGTAAATCTGCCCCAAGGACACACACCAGGGAACATGGCATACTCGGTGAGCATATGTCTTTACATTTTGCCTTGGTAACCAAGAAAGCTTAGCCATTACTCATTCTATAAATTTACTTATGCAAAAGTACATTTGTGCCTGTGAAAGAGCGGCATTGACATACTTTTGCTTACACCATTTGCTTTCTGTGTGTTTGAACCTGCTGATGTTTGCTTTTCAGCAGGAAAATCTGCTTTCTGCTTATAGAATTGAGTTACCTGAACAAATACTAAAATGCAAAATGCTTACCTATAGTAAACTGAAATACAAGACAGGGGCCTGCATTGGTTCCCAAGCTGTTTACATATACATATCAGAGGCAATGCCGCTGAGATGGGAATTGCTTCTCAATCTAAAAAAAAGGGGCAACTTTTGTTAATCACAGTTGGACCTGACGTACCATATGTGCACTGGGACCCTGTAAGCAAACCCACTGCCACCAAAAAGAAATGATAGTAAAGCTCCATACTGTCTATTCAATCACACGTAAGATGGTATACGCATTTCCTTTCATGTCTTTCAATTACTGATGGATTCACACTCTGGAGAGGGAATTTCATTGCATGTGAAAGAATTTTGAATTTTGAGCGATTTGCTCATCTCTACTGGATAGCCATGAATAAAGTGGTCTATGGCTAGAACCAGGCATGGGATTCCACCAGTCCCCTCCAATTCTCCAGATCCGGTTGTTAAAATTACAACTGGATCGGAGAACCATGCTACCGGCTGAGTCCCGATCCAGTGTTCTGGCAGCAGCAAGGCAGCTGGAGATGTTCACTTCCATTGCTTCGTGCACCGTTGATAGTTTCGCTCCTTAGTTGGGTGGTATGTGTATGTAGTGTATATATAGTGTAGTTATGTATGTGTACCATGTATATGGTATATTTATGTGTGTTGCATATATATGGTGTATACGTAAAGATGTGACGCTGCATGTCCGCTGTTGAGTAGGGAACCTGTTGTTAACAATTTGAATCCCACCCCTGGGTAGAACCCATTATTTTCTAAGGCTAGTTTTACACAAGGGTTAAGAGTTTTGCAGGCTGCAGGGGGGTGGCTAGCTCTCTGCCGCACCCCATTTTAGTCAATGGACCTGGCAGGCATTGTGGTAACATCTGACAGTGCCGGATCCAGAGAGCTCCATCAGCCTGTTCTTTGCCAGAACTCATAATGTGAGTGTGAAAGAAGCCCAACTAGTAGCAGGATAACAAGGAGCCCATGTACTGTGCAACCGTATATCTTTTTGCCACTAAATTGTGTTTTTTTTTTAACCTTTGCCTTTGATAAATGGTAAAAGTATATTTACAGGTTGACCAGGCCTATGTTTTACATAGAATATAAAAATAAAGCAGCCGTGAATGTTAGTGACCAGACATTAAAATCAAAGGAATCTCTCTACATAAACACAAAAAATGCTGGTGTATTTTTCTCAGAACATTCAGTTATTTGAAAAGTTTTAGTAAAATGTGAATGTGGTTTGGCTTCATTTGTGGTAAATTGTCATGACATATTGTTATTTTGTGGTAGAGTTCCTAGGACAGTCCATGAGATGCCTGCAGACCCTTAAAAGTGTATCCTTGCCGTTTATCATTGTTTCGTTATTAGGTCAGACATTATATGCTGATTTATTTCTTTATTTATCTTTATAATGGTCTTTCTCCCTGCATAGGCATAGATTTATTCAATTGGGTACCTGCTGCCTAGAAAACATTGCTTTAATATGTATAAAAAATATTCATCCAACTGGTGTAGAACTGGCTTAGTTGTCCAATAGCCACCAATCAGATTCCACCTTTGATTTTTCAAATGAGCTGTCGAAAATGAAAAGTGGAATCTGATTGGTTGCTATCAGTTTGCTAAATGACCCCATAAGTGCCTAAACTCCCTCTAGTGGTGGTTGCTGGTAGCTAGAATGTTAGCTTGTTAAAGTATGTGCTTCTTGCTTATCCCACAGATTTAATATATCCACTAAACATCCTAGCAGAGGGATGACGTTTTTAACAGGGGCATTGCTAGTGTGTCAGAAGATCAGGGACACAAGCCTAAAGGCACAAGTTTTGCCAACCCATCCTTCTCCCCCCAAAAATATATAAAAAAAACACTGCCACAGCGGTATACAGTCCCAGGTTTAACTTTCCCTGTCATAAACAGTAATGTATATATCATGACTAAGTCATGCACTTACTAATAATACCACAATACATGGGCCAAAAAACCTCCACACAACAACAATTTAAAGGGAACCTGTCACGTTGAACATGGTGTTTGAGCTGCAGGCAGCGTGTTATAGAGCAGGAGGGGTTGAGCAGATATATTTTGTGGGAAATGATTCAGTAAAACTTGCAATTTATATATTTGAATCTCTGCTCATTTTGAGCTTTGAAGCCAAAAAGGCGGTCCTATCAGTGATTGACAGCTATCTCTGTATACACAGTCATAGAGGGAAGGCTGTCAATCACTGACAGGACCGTCTCCTTGACGTCAAAGCCTAGAATGAGCAGAGATTTAAATGAATAAAACACAAGTTTTACTGAATCATTTCCCATAAAACTATGTCAATCTGCTCAGCTACTCCTGCTCTATAATATTCTCACACTGTATTAATGACCCCTTAGTTCCCCACCAACTAATAGTGCCCCCTTTTAGTGACACACGGTAATAGAGGTCCTTGTGCCCTACACAGTATTAGTGCCCCTTAGTCTCCCTACATTATAATATTGACCCCTATACAGTAATACCCCCACACACAGAGTAGTAGTGCCCCCATTTGAACCCCAACACAATAACAGTGTATAGCATTGCTTCTTTTTGCTGCACAAATAGCACCCTCATAATAATAATGTCCCTGTAAAAGGGTTGTTCACCTTCAGGGGATTTTTGCTAGGCCCTTTCACATTGCTGGATATGCAGAGGAAAGCATATTTAACTGTTCCACGCTGCTTGTTTCTGGCTCCCTTGATTCCCCCCGCCACTGCCTCTCTCCTGTCTCCGTGTGTCAACATCCAGTTTGATGCCGGTCATGTGGCCACAATGGTCTATCACTAGAATGTCTCCCATGTGTTATGTGACCCAGCCATGTGGCACATTGGGGACACATCACCACCTTTAATGTACCCATATAGTAATGATTAATTAGAATTTTCTGGGATTTTTTTTTACTGATGACTTGGTGTAGGTCTGACACTTGAGACCCCCACTGATCAGCTGTTTTGAGAAGGCAGCGGCACTCCTGTGAGTGTGGCTGTCTTCTCACAACTCGCCAAACACGACGCTGTTCATTGTGTAGCGGCTATGCTTGGTATCACAGCTTAGGCCCATTCGCTTGAATGTTGGCTCCGCAGAACAGGTGGACACAGTGGCCCTGATTTATCATACCTTCACTCCAGAATTCTGGAGTCAAAATTTAACAAAATAGGGCTTTTGTGACTTTTTTGCACTCGCTTGCGCAAAAATGTGCGACTTTTTACATGCACTTGCGCAAAATTTTGTGACTTTTTGCCTTTTTATACCACTCACTCCAGTTTTGTAAAATGGGTGGAAAAGTGGGTGTGGTTTGCTATGTTGAGCTTCACTCAAGATTTATCACTGCGACTTTTTTAAAAAGTCGCAAAATAATCGCAATCTTACTCTAGGAGGAGGGTGGAGTAGGAAAACTGGAGTAGCTTTTCTAAACAAAAGTGTTAGGTTTAACGACAAGCCAAATTTCTCAACCAACCTGTGACGTTTGATAAATGTGGCTCAAAGTACTCCAACACAGACTAGAGCAAAACTGAAAAATATTCTCCTCATGGTAAATTCCCCCCAATGGCAAAGGTCAGTTTAGGCCTGCAGCTTATAAGATGGAATGGAACACTACAGTGAAGGATGGAGGAGGGACCTAATGGCTACCTGCTTTATCATAGTATTCAACTGTATTTGCATCCTGAGAACACAGATACAGTTAAAAGTGGTATTCTCCCAGGCAAATAGTGCTCCAGATCCAGGCCAAACATGCAGGGCTTGTGATCAGTATCCCCACTGCTATTGACACCATTGGTTTTTAGCTTATAAACAAGTGACCCTTTCTCTTCTGAGGTCTTTGTTAGCACAGAACTGCCAACACGATACTCAGATAGACGGTTTCTTCTCCCCAAGTGCATTATTTTACATTTGAAAACATTCAACTGCAGTTTCCATTGTTTTGACCACTTATCTAATAAAGATAAATCATTCTCCATATTACCGACACCTCCTGGAACATCAACCCTATTACACACTTTTGTGTCATCAGCAAACAAGCAAACCTTCCCTACCAAGCCGTCCCTTATGTCACTTACAAACATGTTAAACAGAACAGGACCCAGAACAGATCCTTGTGGCACCCCACTTGTAACCAGCCTCTGCTCAGAATACACTCCATTAACAACAACCCTTTGGTATCTGTCCTTCAGCCAACTGCAGATCCACTGAACTATCCCGGGGTTAAGTCCAATTTTTGATAACTTCTCTATCAGCTCTTTATGGGGAACCGTATAGAAAGCTTTACTGAAATCCAGGTAGGCGATATCCACAGCACCACCTTCATCCAGCACTTTAGTTACATAGTCAAAGAAATCAATGAGATTAGTCTGACATGATCGGCCCTCAGTAAAGCCATGCTGCTTTGGGTCCAACAAGTTGTTTGTTGTTAGATGATCAATTACCTTCTTTTTTAAAAGAGTCTCCATCATTTTTACCACTACAGATGTCAAGCTGACTGGCCTATAGTTACTAGCTTCTTCTCTACTACCCTTCTTGTGAATGGGTACAACATTGGCCATTCTCCAATCATCAGGAACATCTCCTGTAAGAAGGGACTGATTATACAGATCAGTCAGAGGGCCAACATTCACAGATCGGAGTTCTTTAAGAACTCTGGGGTGGATGCCATCCGGACCCATTGCCTTATTTAACTTTAGCCAGACAAGTTCCTCTAGAACATCGGCCTCTGAAAACACTGGGGCTAAAAACCTTACAATTAGAGGCAATTCTATGTCCAGCCATGTTCTGATTATGAAAGTCGCCATCTAAAAAAATTATGAGTAGTCACATCTAGTTAAAACATTAAAGTTAACTGTTAAAGGGGTTGTCCAGGCTTTTAATATTGATGACCTATCCTCAGGATAGGTCATCAATATCAGATCGGTTCGGGTCCGACACCTGACACCCCTGCCGATCAGCTGTATGAGGAGATGGCGCACAATGTGCACATGCCATCTCCTGCCTCTCTTCCTGTTCACCGCTGCTTTGCCATAGTCAGTAGCAGTGAGCAGGAAGAAAGAAGGGAGACGGAACATGCACACTGAGCACCATCCCCTCATACAGCTGAACGGCGGGGGTGTCGGGTGTTGGACCCCACCGATCTGATATTGATGACCTATCCTGAGGATAGATCATCAATATTAAAATCCCGGACAACCTGTTTAAAGGAAATGTGTCACCAAAAATGTTATCTGCCAGTTAAAACCAGATAGTAACACATCTTTTTTTGTAATCTAATTATAGATTTTTTTAATTTTATTTCCTGAACATTATTATGGGTGCTGCCATATTGCCTGAACAGTAGTTACAAAGCATTAAAAAGATTTTCCCATGGGCCATAGACACAACAGACAGGATGGGACCTCATTGACTTCTATGGGAGAGTTTTCTAGGCATGCAGAGGTGATATCAATATAGGTGGGATTAGAAGGAGTTAAAGGGAAATGGCCTGCTGTTTAAATCACTTTTTTAAGTTCAACATATTTTTAAAGATTTTTTGATGATGATATTTTTAATTTTCCATGTCAATATCTATATTTAAACAAAAACCATAAAATCCTTCAGTTTTCGCACTGGCCACTAAGCCTAATAATTGGCACCACTTCTTGGTTTGTACAGATAACTTTCCTGTAGTTATACAGTACAGACCAAAAGTTTGGACACACCTTCTCATTCAAAGAGTTTTCTGTATTTTCATGACTATGAAAATTGTAGATTCACACTGAAGGCATCAAAACTATGAATTAACACATGTGGAATTATATACTTAACAAAAAAGTGTGAAACAACTGTAAATATGTCTCATATTCTAGGTTCTTCGAGGTAGCCACCTTTTGCTTTGATTACTGCTTTGCACACTCTTGGCATTCTCTTGATGAGCTTCAAGAGGTAGTCACCTGAAATGGTTTTCACTTCACAGGTGTGCCCTGTCAGGTTTAATAAGTGGGATTTCTTGCCTTATAAATGGGGTTGGGACCATGAGTTGTGTTGGGCAGAAGTCAGGTGGATACACAGCTGGTAGTCCTACTGAATAGACTGTTAGAATTTGTATTATGGCAAGAAAAAAAGCAGCTAAGTAAAGAAAAACGAGTGGCCATCATTACTTTAAGAAATGAAGGTCAGTCAGTCCGAAAAATTGGGAAAACTTTGAAAGTGTCCCCAAGTGCAGTCGCAAAAACCATCAAGCGCTACAAAGAAACTGTCTCACATGAGGACCGCCCCAGGAAAGGAAGACCAAGAGTCACCTCTGCTGCAGAGGATAAGTTCATCCGAGTCACCAGCCTCAGAAATCGCAGGTTAACAGCAGCTCAGATTAGAGACCAGGTCAATGTCACACAGAGTTCTTGCAGCAGACACATCTCTACAACAACTGTTAAGAGGAGACTGTGTGCAGCAGGCCTTCATGGTAAAATAGCTGCTAGGAAACCACTGCTAAAGACAGGCAACAAGCAGAAGAGACTTGTTTGGGCTAAAGAACACAAAGAATGGACATTAGACCAGTGGAAATCTTTGCTTTGGTCTGATGAGTCCAAATCTGAGATCTTTGGTTCCAACCACCGTGTCTTTGTGCGACGAAGAAAAGGTGAACGGATGGACTCTACATGCCTGGTTCCCACCTTGAAGCACGGAGGAGGAGGTGTGATGGTGTGGGGGTGCTTTGCTGGTGACACTGTTGGGGATTTATTCAAAATTGAAGGCATACTGAACCAGCATGGCTACCACAGTATTTTGCAGCGGCATGCTATTCCATCCGGTTTGCGTTTAGTTGGACCATCATTTATTTATCAACAGGACAATGACCCCAAACACACCTCCAGGCTGTGTAAGGGCTATTTGACCAAGAAGGAGAGTGATGGGGTGCTACGCCAGATGATCTGGCCTCGACAGTCACCAGACCTGAACCCAATCGAGATGGTTTGGGGTGAGCTGGACCGCAGAGTGAAGGCAAAAGGGCCAACAAGTGCTAAGCATCTCTGGGAACTCCTTCAAGACTGTTGGAATACCATTTCAGGTGACTACCTCTTGAAGCTCATCAAGAGAATGCCAAGAGTGTGCAAAGCAGTAATCAAAGCAAAAGGTGGCTACTTTGAAGAACCTAGAATATAAGACATATTTTCTGTTGTTTCACACTTTTTTGTTAAGTATATAATTCCACATGTGTTAATTCATAGTTTTGATGTCTTCAGTGTGAATCTACAATTTTCATAGTCATGAAAATACAGAAAACTCTTTGAATGAGAAGGTGTGTCCAAACTTTTGGTCTGTACTGTATATTATTCTAATCCTGCCTGTAATGATATCACCTCTGTGTATAGATAAGACAGGATCCACCATTCACAGTGGGTGATTGTCACATCTTATCTATTCTTTCCTTATACAGTGACCTCTGCACAGGTCACAGAGCATGCCTAGAAACCTCCCCCATACAAGTCAATGAGGTCTCCCCCTCACCAGTGTGTCTATGGACCATGGGGCTACCATAAAGAAATTTTCTTAATGCTTTCTAAATGCTGTTAAGAACAGCTCAGGAAAGATGGCTGCCCCCATAATAGTGTTCAGGAAATAGAATAAAAAATCTAACATCAGAACATAAAAACAGATTAGAAAAAAGCTGCTCTCTGATTTTAACTGGCAGACACATATTTTGGTGACACATTTCCTTTAACTGCAGTAAAGTAATCTGTACAAACCAATAAGTGGCGCCAATTATTAGACATAGTGGCCAGTGTAAAAACTGCAGGATTTTTGGTTTTAGTTTAAAAAGTTTTTTTTTAGTTTAAAAAGTGACATGGAAAATTAAAAATAACATAATCAAAAATTATTTAAAAATATGCTAAACATAAAAAAGTGATTTAAAGGGAACCCGTCATCTCCAAAACACCCCCTGAACTAGAGTAAGCATTGTATAGTGTAAGTGATACTGAATCTGAATATGTAATTTTTATCTTCATACTCACTTCCATTCTGACGCTGTGCTCCCACAAAGCTGTGCACTCAGTGGACTCCGGTGCTCACTCACATAATGGAGAGGACTCAAAGAAGAGTCTTCTCAATGCATTTTACTGCTGGTTTGTGGGAGCACAGCGTCAGAATGGAAGTGAGTATAAAGATAAAACTTACATATTCGGATTCAGCATCACTTACACTATACAACACTTACTCTAGTTCAGGGGGTGTTTCAGAGATGACAGGTTCCCTTTAAACAGCAGGTCATTTTCTGTTGACACATTCCATTTAAGCTGGCTATTCAGCTATTCCTTCCTGCCTCAACTCAACAGCTATTCTTCTAACCATGCCATACATTATCAACTGTTCATGTGTTTTCAATAGAAAGGGGAGTATGTCACTGCCAAGGACCTTTGGTCGCAGCTTATCTCCCATTAAATCAAAAGAATTGGACATGTTGAATCCAGATATCAGACATCAGATAGTTAAGTCGCCATTATTTTGGCAGGTTTGCCCAATAATTATCTAAGGTGTATGGTCCGTCCTTAGTCATAGTAATTAATTTTACCAATAATTATGTACTTGTTTAACTTAGGCTACTTTCACACTAGTGTTTTATAATTCCGGTATTGAGTTCCGTCATAGGGGCTCAATACCGGAATAAAATGCTTCAGTTTTGTCCCCATTGAACTGAACTGAAGACAACGGAATGCTCCTAAAAGCATTCCATTCCGTCTTCAGACCGGAGAGCAAACTGCAGCATTCTGCGGTTTGCTCTCCGGTCCAGGCATCCGCACCAAGATGGATCCGTCATGACCCCTAATGAAAGTCAATGGGGACGGATCCGTTTGGTGTGACACAATGGTGAACGGATCCGTCCTCCATTGACTTTCAATGGAGTTCATGACGGATCCGTCACCTGCACACATACATACAGACATACACATAAGCATACACAGACATATACACATACATACTTACATGCTCCCGGCAGGTCTCCACAGTGCAGAAGGAGCAGGATGGCGCACACATAGGACGATTCCACCCGGCGCCCAGCAACCCTATTTTCTGTTTGTCTTTTATTTTGCAGTACTAGTGGGCAGAAGTCCCAATGTAATCAAATAGAAGCAATTCTTTTGTCCAGAATTGTTGACAGTAGCATTTGAGTCTGCAGGGCAGATATATTCTAAATTTTGAGTTTGCTAACTCCTTTGTGTTAGGCTTTGTTCACATCTTCGTTCTGAGATCCGGCAGGCTGTTCCATGTATATTCAGCCCTACTGTAAGTTCTGGGGCATCTGAGTACCAGGAGTACAGTTAGGACATTAGGAAAGGTGTCTGCTAGAGGTGAAGGCCAGTTCTGTGGTCCTGTGTACAACCAGGGTTGTTACAAATACCTTTATAGTGAGCAGAGAAGATGAAGTGTCCCTGTAGAAAAAAGCTAGCCATAATACACACAAAAGGAGAAGAAAGAGGAGTCATTGTATACCATGAATGTCATCCTGCCTAATTCTAAACTAGATAGCGGCTTCTAACTGAGGCTCAACATGTTTCTGCTAAGCAGCTTCACCAGGAGCCAATTAATAATATACATATTCAATTGCGGGGATGGCATTGATAAAGGATATGGAATGCTGGGTATTGTTCTCCTCCTACTGATGTCAGGACAGCCATCTAGTCCTAACTAATCAGAGCAAGGCAAATAGCCAACCCCAAATCACTAAGGCAATTGGATGCCGAAATGCCATGCCAAAAATGAAATACAGTTCAGGACAAGTTAAGTAATACTCACAGTAACAAATGCCAGCCTCTATCTAACCAAGCTCTGCTGCTAAAATATATAAGTTTACTAGCAGAATGACCCGGCTTTGCATGGGTATATTTCGACTATTTTATTTAATATTTGTGTATGATTAAAAAATATCTGCATGTCCCCAATAACAATGACCTCCACAGTGCCCACCCTCTTAATAGTGACCTTCTCAGAAATCTGCATCCTTAACTGTGACCTCCACAGCACCCCGTTCCCTGAATAGTGACATCCATAGCACACTACCCCCTTAACAGTGACCTGCATAGTGACATGCCCCCTTAACAGTGACCCTCACAGCAATTGCCCCCTTAACTGTGACCTCCACAGCACCCACTCCTTTAACAATGACCTCCACAGCAACCTACTCCCTTAACCGTGACCTTTACAATGTCCTGCGTCCTTAAGTGACCTCCACAGCATCCTGCACCCCCTTAACAGTTACCTCCACAGCAACATGCCCCCTTAACAGTAACCTATAACAGTGAAGAAAAATGGCTGGGTTATTATGGAAACCTGGTATAAAACTGTGTGTATGTCAAGACTGAAGGACCTGCAAGCTTCTCTAGGATAATAAGGGTCATGTGACTGTGAATATGGCAGTTAAGATATGAGTGAAGAACCTGTGAGCTCCTATTGGCGAATACATTTTTTGAGAATATCTCAAGAACAGTACGTCCTAGAGATATTTTATATACTGTATACAAGAGATTGAGAAAGATAATAGCAAAACAAGATATGCCCTCTGGAATATAAATGTAGGGAGAACAACAATCATGAACAGCGCTTAAAAAGATAGGGGGTCATTTACTAAATGATATATGCCAAGGTTATTTTCGCCACAATCTGCGACTTTTCCCCGCTCACACCCCCTCTCAATTTATCATTTTCTTCACCTGTTTTAGGTGTAGAAAATGGTCTAAATATAAGATAGCAAACAAATTGTCTTAGATTTAGACTGGTGATGGATGTGCTGAAGTTATTTAGAGGCCAACACTTCTTCATAATGTCGGTGGATCCACCACCAGCGCATGGGGTTATTAAGACCCGCATCTAAAATGATGGTCTTAATAAATGACCCCCATAGTTCCTATTTGTGGCTATCAATGAATAGTGTAGCAATAGGATCACCAAAAAGTTCCAATCTAGGTTACGCACTGAGGGATTGTGGTGTACGCATTATGATCTGAAGTGAATGGGATCAGAGCTGCAGTTACAAGTGCAATAACCCAGATCAGGGTCCATGCCAATAGTTTTATGTTGCATGATGTTATGTAAAGGTAGTCCTGGCCTATATCCAAACACCGCTATCTGGAAAGATTTGCACTGCGGCTATCTCCAGAATTCCTATAGAAATGAATGGACCGGCTGAACGCATGCCTATTCATTTCACGAGGCTGTAGCAGGTATGGGGCCCCCGTTCTTGTGATCAGTGAGGGTATATGCAGTAGGGACCCCACAATCTAATTGTTATAACTTAATGTAACCGGAATACCCCTTTAATGGACTTATCAGACTTATAATAAACAGGTCCAGAAGTGTATATGAGTTTCCTAGGAGCATCGTGGCTGAGCGTCCCATTCCGTTATTGGGGGCTGCCTATAGATTTATAGATTGCTATGACAGTTGGCACCTAACAAATGCCCCCAGGCCGCTGTGTGTACAGGACTATTAGGCCCATCATTTTCTGTCTGATCAAGATTTTATGCATATTAAGGCCCCATTCAGACGACCGTGTTTCATGGCCGTATACGGGCCGTGAAAGCCCGGCCTGTGCTGCCCCAGAGGACGGGAGCGCACGGCGTCATTGGTTGCTATGGGGCAGCACAGGCCGGGCTTTCACGGCCCGTATACAGCCGTAAAAACACGGTCGTCTGAATGGGGCCTAAGCCTCATGCACTTGGCTGTTGCCTGATCGTGGCTGTATTGTGGCCTTCATGCGGTGGGTGTGCAATACACGGGCACCGGCCGTGTGCACCTCCCATCACGAATGCGGACCCATTCACACTGGGAGATGCGGTGTGGTGCAGAATGGAGGCATGGATCGGAAGCCCACGGAAGCACTACAGAGTGCTTCTGTGGTATTTCTGTCCGTGCCTCCACACCGCAAAAAAAAAAATTTGAAAATGATCTATTTTTTTGCAGTGCGGACGGATTACAGACCCATTCAAGTTGAATGGGTCTTGATCCATCCCTGCCCGCCGCACGGATGTTGCCGGTGCATTGGGGACCGCAAATTGCGGCCGTGTGCATGAGCCCTTATCCTTATATTTACCATACATATGATGGTGGTGCTAGTATATTTTCTGTCAGATGCCAGCCTGTAAATTAGATTTAAAACTGATTACAAACTATAAAAGAAAACAAAAAAGGTAAAATTATCTTTCTCCTGACAGTCACATTTCACACTGTTCATGAAAGGTGTTGGCTGGAGCAATGCCTATGGGAAAGTGTCAGGTGTGATTGTAATTAGTGTAATTAAATGTAAGTGGAGTTTGTACATGTGCAGTGACTGGAAAGTACGTCTCTCTGGCCAGAGCCTTTGTTGTTCGGTGGCGTAAAACAACAAGATTATTTTTTCTTGGTCGGCTCTATAATAAAACACAGGTTATAATTATGACAGATGTACTAGACAACTAAGCAAAGGTCAGGGATTAAGTAGCTCCACAATTGTTAGATGTAAAAACTGCCCTTAGAGCTCATGCACACAAACGTATTTTCTTTCTTCGTCTCTTACATTTTTTTTTTGTGGACCATCGTTCTATTAAGGGCCAGCTGTTCTGTTCCGCAAAATACGGAATGTGCACGGATATCATATGTATTTTTGTGGATCCGTGTTTTATGGACCTCAAAATACATACGGTTGTGTGCAGCACCAATGAGGCCAGGTGAGGTGATTGCCTAAGGCAGCACCAGGTAAGGGCAAGAGAGGGGCAGAGGAAGGGCCATAGAAAATGAGCGCTTTCATTGTGGCAAAGGGGTTAAGTTAAGTAATTGACTTTGGAGAGGGGGGGGCGCTGTTTCAGTTTTCGCCTCAGGCAGCAGAAAGGCTAGGTGCACCCTGGTCTTATACATAAGTCCTTAATTTGAGCAATTGTGCAACTTGGGTGAAATATGTATACACCTACTGCCTAATCTTAATGTGTAACTGTTGTGTAAGTTTATTTTTAATATTGTGTAGGGACTGGGATGTTAAACATTTTTGTAATACATTTTATTAGGGAAAGATGTTTCTTTGTACTAGAAAACAGGGTGTAAGGTGTCTCCTTAGCAAAGCTCTAACTGAGCGTTAATAAGGAGAGTCTGTCTTCAATCCTCAGTTATACTGAGCGCTTAAGAAGCCTGTGTGTAACATTCAGAGGCTTTCAGCTGCCTCTTCTCACTACCTCATTCCCTGACTATGTACCTGTGCCCAAACTAGCACTGCCCATCACCCTGCCTATCTGACTTGTTACACATAGGCATCTTCAGCGCTCAGTAGAACACCAAAGACTGAAGACAGACTGTCGTTAGCAACACTCTTTACACCCTGTTTTCTAGTACAATGAATCATCTTTCCTTATTAAAGTGTTAGAGATCAGCGAATGTGGACCCACTGTGCCAAGTAACTGGTTTAGCTTTGGGCCAAACTGTAAAGGGAGTTTTTCCAGCACTCCCCTGGTATTTACCCTTTAACCTCTGGACAGGAATCTGGACTTTGCTGCAGGGGAGCAAACAGACTGCTACCTCTTGAGATAGTTGCAGTATAGCTGGCAGCTAACCTACTGTGGTCAGGGACTCTGGTGCAAGCACCAGGAGCTCTGAGTACAGAAAATGCACCAAACCCGGAGGTACAGTCTGAACAGTCGCATATAATGATTATGCGGTTTTTGGCAGAACTTGATTGTAGGAGACTGAGATGCAGGGAAACCTCACCACAATCAGAGAGGGAGTCTGAACAGTCTCTAATATTGGAACTGTATATAATGGCAACAAGGAACTAGTCACACTAGGAGAGCTTGTGTACGGAGTCATGGTGGATGCAAGGAAGGTAGGAACCAAGGCTGAAGCACAGACAGAGACAGCTTAAACACAGTACTAGAACTGAAATGGAATTGTGAGGTCAGGAGTACACAGGCAGAATGGGTACATAGCAGGAACACAGGATAACGCAGGACTAACACAAGAGAATCACTGAAGCACTATGTCTTCCAAACATCTTTGTTAGTCACAGGGAACCTTGAATCTCAGACAACCTCTGCCTGGAGAGGGTACCTTAAATAGCCATGTACCCCTAGCAATTGGCTGGGGAAGGATAAGCAAGCAAACACACTGGCCCTTTAAGAGGCTAGAGGTGAGTGCAGACACACCCTACGGAGAGAGAAACTGGAGCAGTGGACAACGGAATTGAGGCGACAGCTACAGAGAATGCCGGATTTCAGGATACTGGATGGAATGGTCAATAGCACAGTGTACGCTACTACAGGGTACAGCAGGAACGTGGCAGGCAGGGATTGTGGGCCTAACATTACAAAAATGTTTACTTCCCTGTCCCTTGTATACTATATTAAAAATAAACTTAAATGACAGTTACATTTTAAGGGCTAATGCACATGGCAAAGCTACTTCTTAACTAGGCAGACTCCATGTATGTGGAAACACATCCGTACATATGTCTGACAGTCTGGGACAGTAGGACAGTGCTGTATGATTTAATCAGGTTTATGCTTTATTGTATTTCATCAGATACAATGTCAGGATTTGTTTCGGCCCGTTGAGTGCTTAACGTATAGTGACAGTCTGGGACAGTCTGATATACTGATATACTCCAGGTATCAACCATGTGAAAACTATATTAAGGTTTGTTAAGGTCTGATGTAAGGACGATTGATCGCTCCAGGATTTGTTTCAGGATACAGATTGGAAAGCATTGGCAGCTCAATCAACTAATGACTCACATGTTAATATTGACATGTACAATAATTTCGGACATATATCATTGTGTGGACAGAGTAACCCATTAATAGAATAATAAGAACCTTCCCTAATCAGAAGCCTTGGATTACTAAGGAGGTTTGGCTCCAAGTAAGAGTAAGAGATGCTACTGTACTTATAGGTCCGGAGATCAGGAGGTTTGTAGGTCAGCCAGAGCTAACCTTAGGAGAGGTATCTCAATGGCTAAATATCACCATAAACAGCATTTAGCTATCTGGAGGATGTGGGAGGGCATTAAGTCAATTACTAATTTTAACATCAGCTTCTATGCTGGTCATCAATCATGCATCTTTGCCTGAAGACCTGAATTATTTTTATGCTGGTTTGGAGATTAAGCCGTCTTATCTGGGATAGACTTTGTATTTGAAGAGCAGCCACCAATTATGTACTGGGTACGTTTGTAATGTATTAAAGGGGTTCTCCGGGAATAAAGAAAATAAAAATAATTAAATATTACTTTATTCTAAACATATTGCCAAATACCTTTCATACAATATTACCGCTGTCCTATTAGTACACACAGAACCTGTCCTAATCACACAGGAGGACAAGTTACTTCGCAACTCTGAGGTGAAGAGCTGCCTCATCCTCCTCTCTGCTCTGCTTGTCAGGGATTATGATCCTGAATACAGCTGATAAGATCTTCAAGTGAATCTCTGTGGAAATGAAGTTCATGATGAGACATGAAGTACAGAGAGGATGGATAGAACAGACCGTGGTAATTTGAGGCTGTGGTAATGGAAACTGCATACAAGAGCTTTTGCTCATCAGCCACATCCCCACCTCCTCTCTGTACCTCATGAACTCCATTCCTACATAGATTCAGCTGAAGATCTTATCAGCTGTATTCAGGATCTTAATCCTTGACAAGTATGAGAGAAGGATGAGGCAGCTCTTTAGCTCAGTGTTGTGAAGTAACTTTTACTTCTGTGTGATTAGGACAGGTTTTGTGTGTACCAATAGGACGGCGATCATTTTATTTCCTCTGATGATTGCTTCCCAGACACAACAAGTCATTATAACTAATGAAAGGTATTTGGGAATAAATTTAAAGGGAACCTGTCATCTCCAAAACACCCCCTGAACTAGAGTAAGCGGTGTATAGTGTAAGTGATGCTGAATCCGAATATGTAAGTTTTATCTTCATACTCACTTGCGTTCCGACGCTGTACTCCCACAAACATGCAGTAAAATGCACTCACTGGACTCCGGTGCTCACTCACATAATGGAGAGGACTCAAAGAACAGTCCTCTCAATGCATTTTACTGCTGGTTTGTGGGAGCACAGCATCAGAATAGAAGCGAGTATGAAGATAAAACTTACATATTCGGATTCAGCATCATTTACACTATATACCGCTTACTCTAGTTCAGGGGGTGTTTCGGAGATGACAGGTTCCCTTTAAGTATTTTCCTGTTCTTAATTCCTGGAGAACTCCTTTAAGTAAGGTGCATGTATGCAAGGCACCTGGTCCTAATGGTGTGCCTGGTAGTGTGTTAAGAACTTGTGCCAAGCAGCTGGTTGGGGTTCTTACAGATATTTCTGATCTATTGCTGATTGTTCCAACTACTTTTAAGACTGTTAATATTGTGTCAGTACCCAAGTGCTTTAACACCTGATGATTTTCGTCCTGTTGCACTAACTTTACTCATCTCTAAAGCCTGTATTATGCCTCATTCACACGCCAGTGTGTAGGTCAGTGAAATCCATCAGTGATTGTGAGCAAAAACCAGGTGCGGCTCTAAACACAGAACAGATACAGATCTTGCCCTTATACTTTATGTCTGTGGAGGCTCCAATCCTGGTTTTGGCTCACAATCACTGATGGAAATCACTGACGTGAATAAAGCATTGCACTGGCATTATTACAATGTTAGATGATCGCTAACAAGCAATACTGCCGGTCTTTACCTGATGAACGAGCAAACGCTGTTACTCGGACATTTCTAATGCTACCTTGATTTTAATGGTTTGAAAGGGACTGGATACAGCCCTAGGAGACCTTAGTGAACGGCTTTTCAGGGCAATCTGAGCACATTGGATCCAGGCCAAATTTTTCCGCATCCAATCTGCCGACCGCTCATCTGTTGGATTCATACCAAAATCGCGTATGTTTTTATATGAAATAGGAGGTTGAGATTATGTCCAGACATTGCAGATTTACTTTGGATTTGTTGTTCAGATCTGAAAACCCTATCCACATGTGGTGGAAAATTCTGTGCAGAAAAACTAGCACGATACAGATTGTAAACAGTATATCAATTATCTTGCAGATTTTTACTGTTGATTTCAACCTTCAGTGGGTGAAATCGAAAGTCAATTCACAGAACAATATGTTGCTGCAATGTCCCACTGGTAACTGACAGAAGAGAGAGGCCTAGATTAGGTGCCAGCTAGGGCCAGGCCAGAAAAGAAAAACAGGCCAGATGAAAAGAGGGAACGTAGGGCTGAAGTCTTTGGAGAACTGCTGTCGTAAAAGCAGGGGTGGACTGGCCATAGACCCTACAGGAAAACGTCCACCGTGGGCCGATGCCCAGGGGGTTGCCTGAGCCCTCCTCATGGCTGCCAGCCATGGTAAGTAATGATCTCCCCTCCTTACTCCCACTGTATTGCCATCCTAAGACAACTGGAGTAGAAAGACAGAACATGGCAGCTGGCACTGGCCACCACAAAGGGGCAGGTTTTAGGGAGGTATTTTCTGCTACTGGGGCAGTATTTTGTGATGCACTGTGGTATCTGGCTTTGCTAGGATGGTATAATGTGCTGCAATATTGTCTTGCTGGCCCCATCTACTTGTGTTGACCCTGCCTTCTGTCAATTTGGGCCTCCACTACAAAATAGGGTCACTTTTAGTTTTTTTCCAGAACCACTTTAAAGTTCCCAGCCCACCCATGCGTAAAAGGACCATTGAGTCTCCATCGCCGCATGTTCAGGTGTTTTTTTTTTTCTGTGCCTGGACACAAAGAGCAAATTAATCACCTGCATGAAATATCTGCATCCCGCCGAGGACACGGTGGACGTTTATATCGCAATCTGTTGCAAAAAGGTGCAGAGCATAGTTTGACGTTTAGGGTCCACATTGCTTAAAAGAGAAGTGTAAGGCCTCTTTCACATGAGCGTTATGAACTCTCTCAGGGTCTGTTCAGGAAAAAAACTGCTGATTTTGCACACAAGCTCAGTCAGTTTGCATTCAGTGTTTCAGTTTTTTCAGCATTTCAGTTCAGTTTCAGTTTTTGAAGTGAGGCCGGACTGGAGGCGTAGCCTTAGGGGGAGACAGGCATGACGGGCGGTGGTTCAGGGAAGCAGGGCTGGGAGGATTGGGCAGTTTGAGCTGCTGGTGGTGGGGGGGGCTAGTGAAAAGGGGGTTATGACTTTAAAAGGGTGCAGTGGGGTAGAAAGGGTGACATTTTACAGGGGAAGGCAACTGCCCACACTCCCTTGTTTTGTTGCTTGGTATGATTTTAATCCAGTTTGAGAGGGGGTTAACGGAAAGTCATGAGGGATTGTGTTGTCGCAGCAGCTGTGGTAGTGGGAGGTCCTCGAAGTTGGCAGGTTGCTGAGGAGGGGAGGGCCCTACGGTTGGGGCTGGACTCCCTTGTTTGGTGGTTGGTGGCGGATTTAAGGGGTCCATCGGTTAGTGCCTCCGAGCTGGTGTTTAACGGCTGGAGGAAAGGTGGAGGTCCCTGTATGGGAATTTAATTATTTTACGCTTTGAGGACCTTCCTTAGTCTGTAATGTTAAGAAACTGTATGGTTGTAATTAATAAAACGGCTGCTGTGGCTGATTAAAATCCAACGCTGTGTCTGAGTTTTATTTGGGAAAAGGGGAAGGGACGATGATATGATTTAGGTTGGATAAGTAGCAGACCAGTAACCAGTACCAACGTCATGCGCCTGAAAAAAAAAAAAGAACAATAACAATCTACATCCCCTAACAACCATCAGTGAAAAATGCATTGCATCCAGATGCAACACATTTTTCACTGAAGCCCCTTTCACTTCTATGGAACTAGAGCTGTTTGAAAAATGCAGAATATAGAACATGTAATTTTTCCTGAATGCAGCAATGATACGTGAAAAACACATGGGTCAGGATTCAGTCTAGATGCTATGCGCTTGCTTCACGAAAAATTTGCTTGTGTGAAAGAGGCATTACACCCCATGCCTGGATGGCTGTAGTGTCAGCTAAAGAAGTGCAATGTAAGGAAGATTGCTCTAAAACAACCACTTCAGCCTATTAACTACCTGTGCAACCATGAAACTCGTAATATCTGTGAAAAGTGCTTTTGCGTAACACTTGCCAGTCCACTGCATGCTGAGAACTGTAACTTGTGCTTCTACTTAAAGGGATTGTCCGAGTTATTTTTTTGTTATTTGTATGTTTCTAACTAATCAAATATAACAGCTTTTCCAGCACTTTGTGCTTCTAAAGCTGCTGGTTTGTCAGATTTCACTCAGGGTCACATGACTTGTGATGTCAGCTTCTCTGCCTGCTCTTCTGATATTCGTGCACAAGCAGATAAGAGTCTGTACACCAGACGTCACTGTGCTGGCCACGCCCGATTGCTCTGCCGGCTCCTGCTCTCTGCTCTCTCCCTGGATTCTTTCAGATAAAATATTAACCCCTTCAGCCAGAACACACACAGAGCTCAAGGCTTTACAACAGTAGCTACAGGCAATGAAGAGACATAGGATCTGCCCTCCTCATCCTGTAGACACAGAGATCTGCAGAGTATTGCACAAGAAAGGTAGGGGGAAGTTCCTGTGTGTATCAGTAATGTCATTGTACAGCTGGGACTTGTAGTTCTACACATACAACATGGTGCTGAGTATCCTAGCACATACCTCCCAACCATCCCGGATCCAGCGGGACAGTCCCGTATTGCAGTGCTGTCCCGGTACACTGGAGCTATGTCCCGGTTTCTGGCAGCTGTCCATGCGTCCATAGGATGCAGAGATGGTTGCCTGTATGGTGATAAAGCAGAGAGCCGGCATCGGCTCACTGCTTAATCCAACATCCCTCCCGTACCCCTGCTGGCTCTCCATACCTTTGGTCTGGGCGGGGGCAGGGCCGGCCGACAGTCAGCCTTGGCTCCGCCCCCTCCAGACTAGAGCAGACGATGTCCTGCTGGTGATGCTGCTGCAAGGAAGAAGGTAAGTATTTGGTGTTTATTTTTTTTTAACTTTCTGTGAGTGGTACAATATGGACATATTACTGGGGGCACAACATAAACTGGGGAGCACAATGTGGGCATATTACAGGGGAGCACAATGTGGGCATATTAAAGGGGGCACAATGTGGGCATATTACTGGGGGCATAACATTACTGGGGAGCACAATGTGGACATATTACTGGGGGGCACAATGTGGGCATATTATAGGGGAGCACAATGTGGGCATATTACAGGGAGGCACAGCTGGGCATATTACTGGGGGCACATAACTGGGCATACTACTGGGGGGGCACAGCTGGGCATATTACTGGGGCACAGCTGGGCATATTAATGGGGGCACATAACTGGGCATATTACTGGGGGCACATAACAGGGCATATTACTGGGGGCACATAACTGGGGAATAATTACTATGTGGGGCAGTAAGGGGACTGGGTTTAGGTGTATAGTTATGTTTTGGGCGGAGTTAGAGGCGTGGCCTAGTGCCAAAAAATTTGCAGTGGCGCGCTTCGCTTTCTCCCTCTTTCTCCATTTCCAAAGTTGGGAGGTATGTCCTAGCAGGCAGACATTTCACTCAGGGCAGACTAATTCACTCCCTTTTGGGGGGGAGGGGCAGAGATTGTTATTATTGCATGTAAACAAAGGCCAGAAGAGAACCAGGGAAATGAGGAAATATAGATTTTTTTTGCCTAAAACTTGCTTAACTTAGTTACAGTATATATTGCTGCCCATCAGATTTACAGTACTATATATTTTTTTTTCATAACTCGGACAACCCCTTTAACTCGTCAGTAAAAAAAAGTTTTGTTGTTAACCTGTCCTCATTATTCCCTGCACCACTACACTGCACTGACATCTGCAGATGCACCAATCGCAGATACCTTGCACCTCAAAACCTTTAAAAGCATGGTCACCTCAACTGACATCAGCCATGAGGACCTCAAAACCAGAGATTGCCCTAAAGGGAACAGGTGTGCCCTTCCATTCACTGCACGGCCCAGGGAAGCAACAGAGTGAGTGAGCACTACAACCACCATTCTTGCTACGGTTCTTCTCTTGTGTCTTCTGGGCTCACTGCATTGCATGCAGATGTTACTTGGTCAGACCATCTAACCTTGTGTTTTGATACTGATCTTATACCAGATATTCACCTGACTGTTTCCAACCTGGATTTTTCCTAACTTTAGTCTAGTCTGCCATCTGCTGTCTGACCAATTCTACTGGTAAAGTCTATACCTCCTTGTGGTTTGTTAAGGGTGAAGAATGGGGGATACCTATAAACTACTCCCTCTCTGGTTGCCAAAATTCTTTCAACACCCTGAAGTCTGATTTGGTCTCATTACCTGCTGTGCTGTTCTGCATCCCTGTTCAGAAAACCTGGCATTTTCTGCATAAACATTGCTAACTGGCCATGAACTGGCATCCAGCTACATTCTTGGTCTAGAAACTGTATGAAGCATCTGCAGACCTTGATAAGTGTCTCGTTGTACATAGAAAAATGCAGTTGAAATACGTTGGTGTGGTAGGCAATGAGTTATTGCACAGGAAGAATGTAGATGACACCGGTTATAAATGCTCAACACACATTTATCTCACTCAGAGGCAAACAGGCTTATGACTACACAGTCTAGGTACAAGTCTAATAAGTTAAAATGCATGGCAGTGTCACAAGGCAGTGTGGACGAACTTGTCGCAACTGAGCACAGTGTAGGCTATAGACTTGTTCTACTTTAAAGGGTTTCTGTCACCAGAAATGACCCTATTAAACCAAGTGTCATTTGCAATGAGCAAATGACACTTGATGCCAGTAATGTTACTATTATACCCCTCAGTAACGCCGTTTTGCTAAAAATTACGATTTTATAATATGCTAATGACCTCCCCTAGGTGCAGTAGGCGTGAACCTGCACCTAGGAGAGGCCGTAATTATGCCTCTTACCACGCCCCCGGCCGCGCTGATTGACAGGGCCGGGCAGCCAGCTCTTTCGGCTCCCGGCCCTGTACGATCCGAAATCCCGCGCCTGCGCAGTAATGAAGCCGGGACCCGGGCGGGCGCCGGCTCTCTAGGCGCGCTGATCGCAATGCGCAGGCGCGGGATCAGCGTGCGTTGAGAGCCGGCGCCCGCCCGGGTCCCGGCTTCATTACTGCGCAGGCGCGGGATTTCGGATCGTACAGGGCCGGGAGCCGAAAGAGCTGGCTGCCCGGCCCTGTCAATCAGCGCGGCCGGGGGCGTGGTAAGAGGCATAATTACGGCCTCTCCTAGGTGCAGGTTCACGCCTACTGCACCTAGGGGAGGTCATTAGCATATTATAAAATCGTAATTTTTAGCAAAACGGCGTTACTGAGGGGTATAATAGTAACATTACTGGCATCAAGTGTCATTTGCTCATTGCAAATGACACTTGGTTTAATAGGGTCATTTCTGGTGACAGAAACCCTTTAAGAGGCCTACAATGGTAAAACACGGGGTAACACTGACATGGAAAAGGACCTATGAATTTTAGTGAACAGCAAACTAAGATGCAGAAACCAGTGTCAGACAACTGCTACCAAGGCTAATAAGATAATGGGTTGCATCATACCTCCCAACCGTCCCAGATCCAGCGGGACAGTCCCGGATTGCAGTGGCTGTCCCGCTGTCCCGGTATGGGGGAGCTATGTCCCGGTCTCTGGCAGCTGTCTCTGCATCCATAGGACACAGAGACAGTTGCCTGTTGCAAGAAGAAGCAGACAGCCGGAATCGGCTGCCTGCTTCTTTCATCCTCCCCCCCCAGCTCTCTCCGTACCTTCTGCCTCATGTCTGGGCGGGGGGCGGGGCCGGCCCTCAGTCAGCATTGGCTCCTCCCCCCCTAGACAAGAGAAGAAGATCTCCTGCTGGTGATTCTGCAGCTAGGAAAAAGGTAAGTATAAGGTTTTTGTTTTTTTTAACTTTCTGTGAGGGGACTGCACTGTGTTTATTATCCCTGTACGGTGACATCACTGTGTTTATTATCCCTGTACTGTGACATCACTGTGTTTATTATCCCTGTACTGTGACATCACTGTGTTTAATATCCCTGTACTGTGACATCACTTTGTTTAATATCCCTGTACTGTGACATCACTGTGTTTATTATCCCTGTACTGTGACATCACTGTGTTTAATATCCCTGTACTGTGACATCACTGTGTACAGGTTATAGCTACTAGAGATGGGTCGCTGATCCAGGGAGTTATTCTGATTGCCTGATTGGAGTCAGGAAGGAATTTTTTTCCCTAAAGTGGGGAAAATTGGCTTCTACCTCACAGGGTTTTTTTGCCTTCTTCTGGATCAACTTGCAGGATAACAGGCCGAACTGGATGGACAGATGTCTTTTTTCGGCCTTATAAACTATGTTACTGTGTCCATTGAAGCTTAAAGTGCAGGAAAATGTTTGGTCGTCCATCTTATTCAGCCATAATCACAATATGCAGCACAGCATTCATGTCTCAGTCTAGAGTATTTGTACTCATTCTTGGTACTCACAGGCCATCTGGCCTGTGATACGACATTTCATCAGTCATTATGTTCGACTGGATAGCTAATCATGAGGCTCAGCCAGCAAACCAATTGGGGCAGATAGAAGGACCAGATGTGAACATTTGGCACTCTCTTTAAAACTGGCTTGTCCAGATACCTGCACCGGTTATTGTGTCCCACAAATTGGGATGTTCTTGGATTAGTATTTTGGATTCACATTTTTTAACCCTTTCTTGACTTCCCTTTTTCCTGCCGTTCTGTCACTTAGTAGTTCCTTCCTGGTTTTGGCTCTTCTAGGTCCCTGATTCTGTATTTGGATTGCATCTGTTGTTCCCCAGTATTGACCCTTGGATGAATTTGCTTATGCTCTATCCAGTTTGCATTAGTAGTTGGTGCTACTCTGCAGATGTAACCTGGTGAATTGCAGCCGCAAAGTCCACATTCTTTTATAGGGGTTAAAAGGTGAACACCTGCAGGCCCAAAGATCCTGCTAAACAGTATTGCCAGAATTAAGGCTAGGGCTACACGGCGACACTGGTTGGCTTTCTTGCGACTGCCGTGGCAATCCCATTCATTTCTATGGGATCCCCGCTACCCAGCGATCCTGGCCACGACAGGTGTCACGCAACCAGTGTCGCCGTGTAGCCCTAGCCTTAGACTGACTGTGGAGACTCTATTTCTAAAAAGATGAGATAAACCGTAACACTGCCCTGCCTGGCTTATTGAATCATCACTTGGACCTGCTTTTTACAGCTGTCTCCTCTCACACCATGTGGCTTCAGCTACAGAGTTCTACTGTATGGGGGTCATTTATTAAGACTGGAGTCTTTAATGCCCATAAGCTGGCAGATCCACTTAACTTTGCCAGCGTCTACATAACTTCAGTGTATCCATCGCCGGTGTCAATCTAAACCAGCTTCCTTGCTGGCTTAAATTTAGACCACTTTCTACGCCTAAACAGACATAGAAAATGATGAATGAGACGGACCTTCCGGGCCGTCTCCTTCCCCACCCACATCATGCCCACTTCTTTAGACCTGACGTGAGCGGGGTAAAGTTGCAGACTGCAGTGCAAATAAACTTTGCGCAACAATCATGCCCCAGAAATACACCTAATATAGTTACTGACCCTCTATCTCTTCCCAGCTACAAGCTCTTATATAATGTGCAACAGTGACACCTAGCAACGCTCGTGAGCACAGTGTGAGACAGCATATTTCAATATATCACAGTGAATGCAGTGAAATACACAAAATGCAGTGTTGGCAGACATCTTTCTCTTAAAGGGACAGCATCCTGTAAATAAAGTAAAATGTCAACATGTGATACGTAACATGGGCATAAACCACAGTTAGCTGTTAGGGCGTATTATTTTATGCTATATTACATGTAACACTATGATTCTTTTTGCATAAATAAAAGCCATTAATGGCAGTGAAATATCACCGTGAGCAATGAGATCAAACAATGCTAGAAAGGTAATTAGGCTTTGAGCTGTTCCTGGAGACACCCTTTTATGCCTATAGAAATGTTATTTTTTCTTAGACAGAAGGCAAATAAGGTGAGGTGTGGTCGTATACTTATTCCAGTGGAATGTTTGCTGTGTGTGCAGTATATTCCATTAGAAATTGGTTTAGTGTCTTTAATTGATTCCTTAGCTGGTTAATTATAAGTGCACTCAATTCAGTGGTTTAAGTTAAATAAAGGTGTGTGATGTAGCTCTACCCACCATATAAAAGCTAATTGTTATAGTAATTGTGTTACTGGGAAAGGCAAGGGTTAGGGTGTCCCCTTCAGTTAAGGTCACACAACAACTGGGGTCATTGTTCAGCTCTGCATATGCACCAGGAAAATCTTTACCTCAGGCTACTTTCACATCTGCGTTTTTGCTTGATCTGTCATGGAACAGCAAAAATGCTTCCGTCATGATAGTACAACCATCTGCATCCCTTATGAACGGATCCAGTTGTATTATCGCAAAAATAACCAAGATGGATTTGTCTACAGCCATTGTAAGTCAATGGGGGATGGATCCATTTTCTTTTGTGTTCAAGAAAACGGACCTGACATCATTGACTTACAATGTGTTTCATGCCGAATCCATCTTGCTCAGTATCCCATGATGGTTATCTGTCCACGATGGGAATCCAACCGAATGGAAAGCAATGCATTCTGGTGCACTCTGTTCACTTCAGTTTTGTCCCCATTGACAATTAATTGGAAGCGTTGGAACAAAATGGAATCGTTTTCCTCCAGTATTGAGATTCTATGACGGCTCTCAATAGTGAAAAGGAAAACACTGATGTGAAAGTAGCCTCAGCTGCATTGAAAAGCAAAGTTGACTATGTTTCTTAAAAATTCACCATGATAAATAATTCCCTCATTTAAAACATAACTTTTACTCTTTATTATTAAAACCCTCCAAAATAAATAAAATGAATCTCAATGCATAATTCCACAGCACAAAACATATGAATAGTCGATTTGTTGGGGACAACCACAATATAATGTTTGGTCCAATCTTACTTACGACCTTCTAGTGATGAGAGAAGGGGGTCAACTTCAGGTACAAATGGATGCGGCACCAACTGTCCCTCCAATATCCCTAATACTCTCCCTTCCTACAGGCAGAGCACATGTTCTGAAAGGGGCGACGCCACCTCTTGGTGGCTAAACTCTCACTCATTCCTATGATGTCCCTCTAGGGTCTCCAGATGCGTTTCCCCAACTGTTTAGCCGGTTCTTCAGGGGACCACCCATGTGATACACAGACAATATAGTAGATGGTAAAATGAGCCACTTCAGTGCACAATGGCACCCCTAGATGCAGGTAATATCATCAGGTGGAAGCGCTACTAAATTGAATATGCCGCCTCCTTTTATACCTCCCTTCAATTTCCTGGACCACCCATTCCTGTTATGATGCATTCCAGCATGGAATGCAAGATAAATCGTTATTAATTAAGCCCCATCCCTCCATAAAGGTGAATTGATGATATTAACCCTCCTTGATACATCCAAAATTACGGTGATATGTTTCTTAGTAAATATAATACTATAACTGTGTGCATTTCTTCATGGCAATCAGTAGCATATGTTACCAGCATGTAATGTGAGTGGTAAAATGATGAGTTACAGGTACAATAATCTACTACAGTACCATCAACCTCTAAAAAATCCCGGCCGCTGCCAGCCCTAATTGGGGCATAAATATGACGGAGTGTATGAAACAATCCTCCGCCAAATCCCTGAACCATTTACTGAGGCCAATATCATACCATCATGTTCTCGATCATGACACTCTTTACATCCTGCGATCTTCCAGACTATGGGGAGGAAAAATTGTTAATACCCAGTGGGAATACTAGCGAGCGCTTCCATAATGGAAGCGCTCACTAGCCTGCAGGAGGAGGGGGAGTGAAGCGCTGGTAGCGCTGTACAGTACTTACCCCTCCTCCTGCTTGCCGGCGCTGCTGTGTCCTGACTGCCTGCAGCGTCAGGACGTACAGAGTGCCCTCTGACCTGACGCTGCAGGAGGTCAGGTGACTTCAGCGCGGGCCCCTGGAAGAGGAGAGAGCGGGGACACAGCCAGGACCAGAGGTAAGTTGTTGTTTTTTTTTTCTTGTCTGATCTGAGGTCTGAAGTGGGGGCCAAAAAGGGATCTGGACAGAGTGGGGCATCTGAAAAGTGGCAACAGAATAGGGGGGATCTGAAATGGTGGGGACACAATGGGGGGGTCTGAAATGGTGGGACAGAATGGGGGGGATCTGAAAAGTGGCAACAGAATAGGGGAATCTGAAATGGTGGGACAGAATGGGGGGGGGATCTGAAATGGTGGGACAGAATGGGGGGGGATCTGAAATGGTGGGACAGAATGGGGGGGATCTGAAATGGTGGACAGAATGGGGGGGGTCTGAAATGGTGGGACAGAATGGGGGGGTTCTGAAATGGTGGGACAGAATGGGGGGGTTCTGAAATGGTGGGACAGAATGGGGGGTTCTGAAATGGTGGGACAGAATGGGGGGGTTCTGAAATGGTGGGACAGAATGGGGGGGTCTGAAATGGTGGGACAGAATGGGGGGGTTCTGAAGTGGTGGAACAGAATGGGGGGGTTCTGAAGTGGTGGAACAGAATGGGGGGGGTCTGAAATGGTGGGACAGAATGGGGGGGGGGGGTCTGAAGTGGTGGAACAGAATGGGGGGGGTTCTGAAATGGTGGGACAGGATGGGGGGGTCTGAAATGGTGGGACAGAATGGGGGGGTCTGAAATGGTGGGACAGAATGGGGGGGTTCTGAAATGGGACAGAATGGGGGGGTCTGAAATGGTGGGACAGAATGGGGGGGTCTGAAATGGTGGGACAGAATGGGGGGGGTCTGAAATGGTGGGACAGAATGGGGGGGATCTGAAATGCTGGGACAGAATGGGGGGGGTCTGAAATGGTGGGACAGAATGGGGGGATCTGAAATGGTGGAACAGAATGGGGGGGTCTGAAATGGTGGGACAGAATGGGGGGGGGGTCTGAAATGGTGGGACAGAAATGGGGACCAGAAAGGGAGGTCTAAAATGGGGGCCAGAAAAGGGGTTCTGACATGGGGCCAGAAGGGGGGGGGGGGTCTGACATGGGCCCCAGAAGGAGAGTTCTATATGGGGGCCACAAGAGTATGATATGGGGCCAGAAGGGGGGGGGTATGATTGGGGATCTAATTAGGGGTCTGAAGGAGGTCTGATTGAGGGTCTGGAGGTCTGATTGGGGGTCTGGAGGCCTAATGAGGGTCTGATTGGGGCTTTAGAGGTCTAATGAGGGTCAGATAAGGGAGTTTGGAGGTCTAATGGGGGTCAGATATGGGAGTTTGGAGGTCTAATGGGGGTCTGTAGATGGGGGGGGTCTCATCTGGGGTTTGATATGGGGATCTGATCTGAAAGGTAAGGGGGGTACTGTTTTTCTGTGTGGTGCCAGTATTTTCAGGGGGGCTGTTTCTGTAGTATAGTATGGGGGGTGGGCAGGGTGAGATGTGGAGAAGGTGAGAGGATGATGGAAAAGTAGGAAAGTAAGATGTCTGTTTGTTGCACTCTTCAGAGACGAGGCACAGCTGAAAGAAGTCACCATGGCGGTCTGGTCTGACAGAAGAAGAGGAAAGAGAACGTCTACATCAGAGAAGAGAAGTCACTGGATGTAAGAGGTACATATGTGGCGCTGTATGACCCTGTATGCTCTGTAGCGCTGTATGAAATGTTTTCCAAGTCTGTCTTTGAAGGGGTTGTCTTTTTTTTTTTTTTTTTTGTACGAGCGCTGCTTTCTCTGCTCTGTTTACTGCTCTTCACTGCAAATTCTATGGCGAGCAGGTGAACAGAGCAGAGAAAGCAGCTCTCATATGAGCTCTGCTCTCTCTTCAAACAGCTGATCGTCAGGGTGCCGAAGGACCCCAGCCGATCTGATATTGATGACCTATCGTGAGGATAGGTCATCAGTAGTAAAAAGAGGACAACCCCTTTAACAGTAGGACTGGCGGGAAGGGATTCGGTTGAGAATTTGGCATGGGGGGGGCGTTTCAATTTCAAGTTTTGCCTTGGGCATCAGAAAATCTAGGTGCACCAGCGGCAGGTGGGCGGGGGGGTACAGACTGAGGGTAGTTGGGTGTATGGGGATGGTGGGGTAGTTGGGTGGGGGTTAATTGGCTTGGCAAAGGACCATTTTTAGTATCCAGGGGGTTGGGGGGAGGATAGGTCACTGTAATAAGTCCAGGAGGAGGCTACTATGGGGGGTGGGGTAACAAGGCTACTATGTCGTTGGGGGGCTACTGAGGAGAGACTACTATGCTACTGTGGGGGGAGGAGGCTACTATGGGGGGTGGGGTAACGAGGAGAGGCTACTATGAGGTGGGGGGGTGAGAAGAGGCTACTATGGGGGTGGGGGTAACGAGGCTACTATGGGGTGGGGGGTTCTTAGGAGAGGCTACTATGCTACTGTGGGGGGAGGAGGCTACTATGGTGTGGGGGGGGGGCTGAGGAGAGGCTACTATGCTACTATTTGGGGGCGTGGGGGAATTGGTCACGTTGGGGGGGGGGGGCGGTTGGGGCGTGTTATCACAGAGAGTGCCTAGGGCAGCATGAACCCTAAATACAGCCCTGCCCATGGAGTTTCATTGTCAGCAGCATGCCTATTTACACAGGGTGATGTGCTGCTGACAGATGATTTTTTTATTCCACACAAATGATCCGATCAGCAAAACAAATAAATTCACGATAGTTGGGTGATCAACGGCATGGTCAACTATCAGGAACATATTCATACAAACGTTTTGTTCAGTGCACAAATATGGGGGCATATCGCTATCGAGAATGGAGCCCGGAAAGTGGTGGAAGGCGCACTGCGCATACGGAGCCGCCCTCCATTCATCTCTATGGGGCTGCCGAAAATAGTCAAGTGCTGGCTCGGCTATTTCCGTCAGGCCCATAGAAGTGAATGGGAGCAGTGGCCGGTCGTGTGCGGTGCGCTCCCATTCACTTCTATGGGGAGAGTGCTTGGTGGTGGCCGGACCGGACCTCTTGACCTCTCTCTCTTCTTCTGACGGATCAGAAGAACGGAAAGCTAAACGGTGATGTGAATGCACCCTAATTTCTGAAAAAAATGAGCCCTCATACAGCCCCAACAACTGTAAAATAAAAAAATGTTATGACTCTTGGAATGTGGCGACATAAAAACCGTTTTAAAAAAATAAAGTAGTAAAACAAAAAATCCCAATCAATGCTATTTATAATGTATGCTGAATAACGTAAAAACAACACAAAATAACACTGCAGTTTTTTCCCAAAAAATAAGAAAAGCTATTCATTATACACCATAATGGAGCTTTTAAAAATATAACTTGTCCTGCAAAAAATCTGCCCCTCATACAGCTATGTCGAAGCACAAAAAAAAAGTTATGGCTCTTGGAATGTGATAATGAAAAGAATGAAACAATTGCAGGTCACTAAAGGGCTCAGTCAGAGACCTATGTAGGTCCAGTATGAGCTCCTAGATTTATATACTTTAATCCACACCACAAAAAACCATAGTAAGGTTTTGTGCATGAGTCCTTATATTGTTTGCCCGCTGTTACATCATTTCAAGTAAAGTTAGAATTTAACTCATTAATCACCAGGCTTGAAAGAGCCTAAGGGTACTGCTACACAGCAATTTTGGGTGCAACACGTATTGCATGCCCAAGTATCGCTGTGTGGTAGGGAAGCCATAGAAATTAATTGGGGTGGTAGTGAGACTCACATGTATGACACTCAGGGCCAATAGGGGGAGTATCATTGCCGATTCTTCTACTTGCTATCTAGCACTCATTGAGCACTATGTAGACTTCACAAGAGAACAAACCACTTCTGTCTTCTCTTCAGAGTTCCTGGCTCTCTCCGGGACCAGTATTGTTCCTGCTAGTTTTCAAGAGCATTAGGGTACGCAGTTCATGAAGCCAAAAGAATAGAAGTAGTATCTGTCCGTTATACGTGCTCTTCTTTGATCCACTCCTGACTTTGGCTTCAAAAACTGCATTAAAAAACTGTGAGCGTGAGGACATACCATTCCTTCAGCAACACGAGAAAACGTTACTGCAGACTGGGCACCTGCCCAGCAGCCATCAAAAGTCATCGGGTGGTTCCTAAGGTGTGAATTTGACAACAAATATTTAGCCCAAAGCTTTTAAATGGTGCCAGGCAAACTTATGATGTGATATATGAAATGTGAGACTAAAAATGAATAATGGTAACTACATTATTTCTTAGCATTGGGCAATCCGAGCACCAGAGATGTGTTACCTCACAATCTGTAAGACATAGGGTGAGTTGTTGCCATCTTATGGTGTCTTCGGTTATTACATTTTTAAACAAAAATGTTGGTGTCATCTAACCAGTGCTTTCACCAATTCTAATGTCTTCATTGTTCAGTCTACCTAGATTTCATAATTTAAAATACTGCAACTAAAGCAGTGCAGTTTTTTTTAAATAAAAAATACATAATAGACATAAAATACTGTAGATAGTTGCCACATAATTCAACTATTAGATGAAGTTTTGGATAATGGGGTGCTCTATAGTGATGGTTGGAGTTTAAACAATCTACATCAGGGCAATTTAACCAAAATCCCATAATGTACTCTCAGATATTATGCATATGGCTGTATCAATATTTTTCGGCACAAGAACATGTATCCACAAAAAATACAGATACCTTCTCCGTGCATTCCCATCAAAATAAAAGGATACTCTTGTCTGCCATACAGACCAGAATAGGACATATTCTACCATCTGCAGAACAGCCACACAGATCCACAAAATACAGATGTACATGTATGTGTAGAAATAAATGGGTCAGTGTCTTATGTGCAAAAAATGTGGATAGTGCACGGATAAAAATTGTTGTTGTATGCATGAAGCCATAGCTCCAGCACTGCTGGAACACATACCCTAATAGGTGCCTGTGCTAACTGAATATGATGATCAGGGCTACAACAATATAACACAATTTTTCCTTAAAGAGGTTCTCCGCGAATTAAGAAAATGAAAATACTTAAATAATACTTTATTATAAATATATTCCCAAATATCTCTCATTACTTATAATTGCTTGTTTTGCCTAGGGAGCAATCATCAGGAGAAACAAAATGGCTGCCATCCTACTAGTACACACAAAACCTGTCCTAATCACACAGCAGGACAAGTTACTTCACAACACTGAGGTAAAGAGCTGCCTCCTCCTCCTCTCTGCTCTGCTTGTCAGGGATTATGATCCTAAAAACAGTTTAATATTATCTTCAGCTGAATCTCTGTAGGAATGGAGTTCATAAGGAAATATGAAGTACAGAGAGGATGGCGAGTAATGAGCAGCAGCTCTTGTATGCAGTCTCCATTACCACAGCCCCACATTACTACAGTCTGTCCTGTCCGTCCTTTCTCTGTATTCAGGACCATAATCCCTGACAAGCAGAGCAGATAGGAGGCTCATGAGGCAGCTCTTTACCTCAGTGTTGTGAAGTAACTTCGTCCTGCTCTGTGATTAGGACAGGATTTGTGTGTACTAATAGGACGGTGGCCATTTTATTTCTCCTAATTATTGCTCCCTACACAAAATGAACCAATATAGCTAATGAAAGGTATTTGTGAATATATTTATAATAAAGTAATATTTAGGTATTTTAATTTTCTTAATTCCCAAAGAACCCCTTTAACAAAAATCCCTTACTTTGCCATAATAATAAAACATAACTTTTATTCAAGTAGTGTTAAAACGACAAAATATTTTTGAACTCAAAAGTGCTTAAAATAATATTCAGGAGCACACATTCTCATGTATGGTACTAGAGGTGTAGCTAGGTTTTCCTGCACCATGGGCAAGGGTTCAACTTTCAGTGCTTCTCCCACACAGCCAGCAGAATGGTAAAGCAGGGCGCGGGTGGCTCCCTGCTTCACCATGTAAGCAAACTGCTCAGCGGGTGCGCCCCCAGCCTCTGTGCCCGGAACACGTGCTCCAGCTGTGCCCCCCTCACTACATCCCTGTATGGTAAACTGTATAACACTCCCAGTCTATATGACTGGCCACTCTGCTATAGTGTACCTGTAGAATACACTACAAAAAGTTGAAATTCTGGATGGAATATTAGAGAATGCTAAAAGCTAAGGAAATCCTTAACAGCCCCCTCTACATGTTATTGGTCTCTTCAGGGGCTAACTTGCAAAGTGCATTAATACTGTCTGTTTGTTAGCCATATGTTGCTCTTGGGTCTGCAAATGATGTGTTTGGCAGGGGCAATGTGTTTGTTCTAACTATGCTCTGTGACTACCTTTAAATGTTTTGCCCCAGATTTTTTTTAAATGTCCCCGCGCAAGACCCATGAAGAGAGCTATACTTACCTTCTCCCTGCAACTGCATTTGGGCTCTGTGGCTCCCAAGCTGTCTTCACCGAACTTCTGCTGCAGCTGGCTTCAGCTTGAAAATGGGGTACAGAAAAAGGGCTGATACTCTGGACTAATCAGTCAAAATTTGAATTATTTTGCTGGATCAGAAGGCAGTTTGTTTGTAACATAGTAACAAGGCCGAAAAAAGACATCTGTCCATCCAGTTCAGCCTGTTTTCCTACAAGTTGATCCAGAGGAAGGCAAAAAAACCCTGTGAGGTAGAAGCCAATTTTCCTCACTTTAGGGGAAAAAAAATTCCTTCCCGACTCCAATCAGGCAATCAGAATTACTCCCTGGATCAACGACCCCTCTCTAGTAACTATAACCTGTAATATTGTTACCCTCCAAAAATACATCCAGGCCCTTCTTGAACCCTTTTAGTGAACTTACCATCACCACCTCCTCAGGCAGAGAGTTCCATAGTCTCACTGCTCTTACTGTAAAGAATCCTCTTCTATGTTTGTGTATGGGCCAGAAAGTGGTACAATAATGAGTCTCTGCAGGCAACAGTGAAGCATGGTGGAGACTCCTTGCAAGTTTAGGACTGCATTTCAGAAAATGGAGTTAGTGATTTGCTCAGGATTAATGGACTCCTCAATGCTGAGAAACACAGACAGATATTGATCCATCAGATAATACTATCAGAGAGATGCCTGATTAGCTCCAAATGTATTATCCAGCAGGACATCAACCCTAAGCATACAGCCAACATCATTAAGAACTATCTTCATTGTAAAGAAGAACAAACAGTCCTGGAGGTGATGATATGGTCCCCACAGAGGCAACATCAACAAGTCTATCTGGAATTACATGAAGAGATAGAAGGATTTGAGCAAGCCTACATCCACAGAAGATCGGTTGTTAGTTCTACAAGATGTTTGGAACAACTTCCCTGTCAAGTTCTTTCAAAAACCGTGTGCAAGTGAACTGTACCTAGAAGAACTGATGCTGTTTTGGAGGCAAAGGGTGATCATGCCAAATAATGATTTGATTTTGATTTCTCTTTTGTTCATTGATAACAATAACACTATGAACACCTCAATTTCTATTTTTGCACAGTACTGTACATTTGTCATTAGGGGAGCCTTTTTGATATATAGAAATATATTATGATTCTGAACCTTATATGTACTTTACTTACCATGTTGCTAAAGGGGACTTTGGCGGAGTATTATGTCATTGGGTATTTAGTCATCTATTCCAGTTTATTGTAGAACAATTGATGCGCTCAGAATAGATAGATGAATAGAATAGAGAACATAAAGTACACACATATAGGAATAAACATTACTTATTTTGATTGCTTACAGTTTAAGTATATGCACTGGATATTCCATTTGAAGCTTCAGCTTCTAGTCACTAACTATTCATCCTCCTTTCTTTATACATTTCCATTGATATTTTCAGTATTTTTTATTTACTGTGGTTGGATATGAGTAATTTTCTGTCAATGGGGGTCATTTGTTGGCAATAGAGTTAGGCCTCTTTCACACGTCCATGATGACAACCATGTCAGGATGATTGGTGGTTCATCTGGGAAGATGTCCGCAAAGGATCTGTGTTTGGCCTGTGTGTTAGTTTTCTGCTCTCTGTGTGTCACCCGTATTCCACAGATACTGCCAGGCTGAAAATTTATTTCCGGAGCATATTCTAGCAACGATCTGAGAAAACTATGGCCCAAATACCGATGCCATCCGTGTTGCATTCCTCTTTTTAACCTCTTGCCGCATTTTCCCGTACATGTACGTGAGGGAATGCAGCTTCTTGCCGCATCCTCATGTACATGTATGTGATAGGATCTGGTGGGTGCTGGAGCTGCACCCGCCCGTTCAGCAGCACGGGTCCTTTTAGTGTGTAAAACTGAAATAAATTTTAAAAAAGTAGACATATTAGGTATCGCCACGTCCGTAACAACCTGCTTTATAAAAATATCACATGGCCTAACCTCTCAGGTGAGCACCGTGAAAAAAAAAAAAAAGCCATTTTTTTGTCACCATACATTACAAAAAGTGTAATTCCAAGCGATCAAAACGACATATGTACCCCAAAATAGTACCAATCAACCCGCAAGAAATGAGACCCTACCTAAGACAATTGCCCAAAAGATAAAAAAATATGGCTTTCAAAAAAGACACTAAAACATGATTTATTTTTCTTCAAAAATGCTGTGCCACAACAGCCATTTTTTTGTTACCTTGCCTCACAAAAAGTGTAATATTGAGCAATCAAAAATCATATGTACCCAGGGGCGGATTGGCAATGTAACCCACAGGGAACATTCCCGGTGGGCCGATGGCTTTTCACTAAAAAGTGGGCTGCCACCTTAACACATCCTGGCTGCGCATTACAATGAAAGCACAACAAGGACTTTGCATTGCAGGCCGCCGGTGGCCCTACTGTGATGTCATTATCATACACATGATAATGACAGCACAGCAAGACCTGTGATAAAGAGACCCTCCTGTGCTGTCATTATAATAAGTGAGGCCACGCACAGCAGCCTATCAGAGTTGCGATGTAAGTCTACAGTGTACGCTCACCATGCCTTCTAATCCAGCGCTACTGGACGGAGCGGGATGGAGAGCATCTGCAATCAACTGGAATGCCTGCTGAATAGTGAGACTGCATGGCTTTACAAACAGAGAAAGGGAACTGGTTACAGGGACACGAGCATCTAGAGATGACACTGGAAAATAGAGACCTGATGATGGATAAAAACAGGGCAGGATCTAGTGGGGACTCCTGAGTGATCCTTAGTAGTTTGATCACAATATAGGAGGCTAGTAAACAAAACCTGTATGGGCAAACAGTAATCCCAGTTTGCTATGTTAATCCTAATAAGACACAGCTGTCTGCAGACACTATGGGGCATATGTAATACTGGGTGAATTACTGGGGACACTATAGGAGCATTACAGAAGGGGACATGTTTAATGCTGGGGCCAGTATAAGTGGTCATCATTATTGGTGGAGGCACTATAGGGGAAAGCATCAGGGCAATATAGGGGCCAGGGGCACTATGCAGATATCTTTAAAACTGGGGGCATTATTATTGGTGAAAGCAGTATAGAGGGCAGTATTATTACTGGGGGCACAATATGGGCATTAATATTACTGGGAGCACAATCCAGGGGCATTTCTATTGCAGGAGGCACTATAGAGGGCATTATTAATACTGGAGGCAATATAGGGCCTGTATTATTACTGAGGTTGTTATAGAGGCAGTATTACAGCGAGCATGTTAGCAGCATTATGTCTGATGTCTGTGATGCAAAATCTTCAGAAAAAGAGATGTGGTTAAACAAAGTCATCACAATGCTCTTGACCGAATGAAGATGAGAAAAAAGAATCTAAAAAAGAGTCTAAATCATAAGAGAAATCACTGGATGAAACAGGTATGTAGTGCTGTGTTCTTCTGTATCACCAGTCAGTATGCAGTTGGTAGTGGTGGCTCACTGCTGTGACCTCTGCCTCCAGCCCCCTCCTTCATATCTTAATTAGAGACATTTGGAAGATGAGTGCAGAACATGCCAGCTGTAGCCACCAGAGAGGGGCAGCTTTTAGAGAGGTAATGGGTAACTCTGACATGGAAAAGGACCTAGGAATTTTAGTGAACAGCAAACTAAGCTGCAGAAACCAGTGTCAGACAGCCAGGGCCGGTTTTAGACAAAGTGTGGCCCTGGGCAAAATTGAAAGTGGGGGCCCAAATCCTGAAATACTGGACCAGAAGTCGGACAGGACTTTGTAGGCACAGACAGCGGTTGCACCCACAGCAGCTGATTGTAGAACGTCACATTATATCTCTTTAGCCTTTCGACTGTAAGCTTCAGAATCCGCATCAGGTTTTTTTGGAGGTGTTTTTTTTTCTGATGCATTTTATTACACACTTTTTGATTCAGTTTTGCTGTGGGTTTTCATTCGTGACCATTTTCAAAGGGAATTCTGGACATAGAACCCGCATGAAGAATGGCCAGAGCACTTTTTTTCCTGGTGTATTTTATATAACCACAAGCAGAAAAAAAAGGGTTGTCCCATCCGGGTGCCTGAAGTGAAGGGAGTGTGCAAGTACGGCACAGCATCCTCCATTATGCTATGATGAGTGGCTGATCACATTTTTTACATTTACATGTCCCCCTGTGGCTCCCATACAGTATAATGACCCCACAGTGGCCCTCCATTGAGAATAATGACCCCCAGTCAACCCCCATTTAGAATAATGACCCCCACACTGGGGGTTATACTGTATGAAGGGGACACTGGGGGTCATTATATTGAACGGGGTCCCTAGGGGTCATTGGGGATCATTATAGTAAATGGGGTTTACTGGGGGTCATTATACTAATGACCACCCAGTGGCCCCCTCAAATACTTATCATGCTGGAGTGCAGGGTAGCTGGCGGTCCTTTCATTCACTAACCACAACTCATCTCCCTGCACTCCTTCTCTCCTCCGGCCCGCTGCAGCAGTGAGACACACGTCATGATGTCACTGCTGGGCCTGGAGGAGAGAAGGATCTGTGCAGTGATATAGCTAGAACTGACTGGGCCCCACAGCAAATTTTTGTCCCCCCCCTCCCTTCCCCCAAGTGGGTTAACATCACGATTTGCAATGCATTTGATGTATACATTGATTTTTAAAAAAGGGCACTGCGTACAAATATGCAGCGCACCACGTCCAGTAAAAAAAATGCATACATTAACGTATGTTTTTTTTTTTTTTTTTACAATGGACCCATTTGGAGAACAGACGCCACTGTATGGCATTAGTCTGAGGCATCTGGTAATGTATACGTTTTTAGTATACATTAAACGGATGGGAAAAATGTAATGTGAACCCCGCCTTAGTGCCAGAATAAGCACCAGTACTGACAGCGCACAACCTGGTCCTGGTGGTCAGGGGTGAGGACTGTGTTTCCCAAGAATAATTTATACATACAGGGCCCAGTATAATACACTGGAATATATATACTATAAAGATATTAGCCGAACCCTGGAATAATAATACAATTAGGGGGTCATTTATTAAACAGAAATGCATCTATATTAGTGGATTTCTGACACAGATTGTGGCACAAAGATCCTTTGCGCCACAATCTGCAACTTTTCCCACCTCATGCCAGGTCTAAAAAATATGACGTGGGCAGGGAAGGGGAAACAGTTATTGCCATACAGTTATTGGATAACACCACTATACAGTGACTGGATAACACCACCATACAGTAAATAGATAACTCCGCCATACAGTGACCGGATAACTCCACCATACAGTGACTGGATAACACCACCATACAGTAACTGGATAACACCACCATACAGTAAATAGATAACTCCGCCATACAGTGACCGGATATCTCCATACAGTGACCGAATAACTGCACCATACAGTGACCGGATAACACCACCATACAGTGACCGGATAACTCCACCATACAGTGACCGGTTAACACCACCATACAGTGACCGGATAACACCACCATACAGTGACCGGATAACACCACCATACAGCAACCGGATAACTCCACCATACAGTGACCGAATAACTCCACCATACAGTGACCGGATAACTCCACCATACAGTGACCGAATAACTCCACCATACAGTGACCGGATAACACCACCATACAGTGACCGGATAACTCTGTCATACAGCAACTGGATAACACCGCCATACAGTAAATAGATAACTCCACCATACAGTGACTGTATAACCACCATACAGTAAACGGAAAACTCCACCATACAGTAAATAGATAACTCCGCCATACAGTGACTGGATAACTCCACTATACAGTAAATAGATAACTCCTCCATACAGTGACTGGATAACACCTCCATACAGTGACTGGATAACACCTCCATACAGTGACTGGATAGCACCACCATACAGTAAATAGATAACTCCGCCATACAGTGACTGGATAACACCACCATACAGTAAATAGATAACTCCGCCATACAGTGACCAGATATCTCCATACAGTGACCGAATAACTCCACCATACGGTGACCGGATAACACCACCATACAGTAAATAGATAACTCCGCCATACAGTGACTGTATAACATAACCATACAGTGACCGGATAATACCACCATACAGTGACCGGATAACACCACCATACAGTGACCAGATACCTCCATACAGTGACTGTAAAACACAACCATACAGTGACCGGATACCTCCATACAGTGACTGTATAACACCACCATACAGTGACGGGATAAAAGGGTATTATACAGTGTTATACAGGGCAGGGAATGACTAGGGGCACTGTACAGGGTATTGTAAGAGGGCACAATGCAGGGGGCATAGTACAGGGTACGGGGGCACAATCACATGACCCTGTGACGTTAGACAGTCCTTATGATGCATGCAGTTTAGATACCACCATAACAAGAGGCAGAGGAGTGAGACAGGTGACCAGGGCCATGTATGGACAATAGGGGTGGACACAGCAAGTAGGTGGAAGGGGCTCTTAGGGGGATTCATACAAGAAGTAGGGGCAGAAAGAAGGGTAGCAGGAGCTCTGGATACAGGAGGTGGGAAAGGAGACAGCAGGGGGGGTCTATGGCATCCAGCAGCAGCATGAAGAGTTCCCTGAACAACCAATCCCACCCCCCACCCCCGGAGAACAGACAGTCACAGACCCACAGAGCAGACTTACATTGCTTCACACGCTGCTCCAGCCCTGCCGTCTCTCTCCTCCTCAGGCAGCACATCCTGTGTGGAGGGGGGTGTCTGAAGCTTGTCAGGCAACTTTCCTGCTCTGCTGGAGTGGAGGGGGCGTGTCTGAAGCCCCGCAGCACAGGAGCTTGTGGGGACAGCTGCAGCCGGACTCCTTATGCTGTGCAAATAGGCTGGATAACACCACCTGGGGAGCTATGGTTAGTGAATGAAACTTGAGACAACAGGGGGCCCCTTTTGGAAAGGGGGCCCTGGGCAATTGCCCTGTTTGCCCCCCCCCTAACGCCGGCCCTGCAGACAGCTGCTGCCAAGTCCAATAAGATAATGGGTTGCATCAAAAGAGGCATAGATGCCCGTGATGAGAACATAGTCCTGCCACTTTACAAATCACTAGTCAGACCACACATGGAGTACTGTGTACAGTTCTGGGCTCCTGTGAACAAGGCAGACATAGCAGAGCTGGAGAGGGTTCAGAGGAGGGCAACTAAAGTAATAACTGGAATGGGTGGACTACAGTTCCCAGAAAGATTATCAAAATTAGGGTTATTCACTTTAGAAAAAAGACGACTGAGGGGAGATCTAAGAACTATGTATAAATATATCAGAGGTCAGTATAGAGATCTCTCCCATGATCTATTTATCCCCAGGACTGTGACTGTGACGAGGGGACATCCTCTGCGTCTGGAGGAAAGAAAGTTTGTACACAAACATAGAAGAGGATTCTTTACGGTAAGAGCAGTGAGACTATGGAACTCTCTGCCTGAGGAGGTGGTGATGGTAAGTTCACTAAGAGAGTTCAAGAAGGGCCTGGATGTCTTTCTGGAGTGTAATAATATTACAGGTTATAGTTACTAGAGAGGGGTTGTTGATCCAGGGAGTAATTCTGATTGCCTGATTGGAGTCGGGAAGGAATTTTTTTCCCCTAAAGTGGGGAAAATTGGCTTCTACCTCACAGGGGTTTTTTGCCTTCCTCTGGATCAACTTATAGGAAAACAAGCCGAACTGGATGGACAGATGTCTTTTTTCGGCCTTATAAACTATGTTACTATGTTACTAATGTGTGCCCCTGTGGCAGTATTTTGTACTGCGCTGCGGTATTTGGTATGTAGTTTTGCAAGCCCCACCTACTTGTGTTGACCACGCCTTCTGTCAGTTTGGCTCCGCCTACAACCTGGGGCCACTTTTAGTAATTTTTTCCAGGGCCACTTTAAGTTCCCAATCCGCCCCTGTATGTACCCCAAAATAGTACCAATAAAACTGTCACCTCATCTTGTAGTTTACAAAATGGGGTCGCTTTTTGGGAGTTTCTACTCTAGGGGTGCATCAGGGGGTCTTCAACTATGAAATGGCAACTTAAAATTATCCAAGCGACATCTTTCCTCCAAAATCCATATGGCGTTCCTTTCTCTCTGCGCCCTGTATCCCGTACAGCAGTTTAGCACCACATGTGGGGTGGTTCTGTGAACTGCAGAATCAGGGTAATAAATATTGAGTTTTATTTGGCTATTAACCTTTGCTGTGTTATAGGGAAAATAGACTAAAATGGAAAATCTGCAAAAAAAGTAAATTTTTGAAAAATGTATCTCCATTTTCCATTCATTCTTGTGGAACACCTAAAGGGTTAACAAAGTTTGTAAAATCAGTATTGATTAACTTGATGGGTGTAGTTTCTAAAATTGGGTCATTTATGGGTGGTTTCTATTATGTAAGCACCACAAGTGACTTCATAACTGAACTGGTACTTGAAAAGTGGGTTTTGGAAATTTTCTTACAAAATTTAAGAATTGCTTCTAAAATTCTAAACCTTCCAACGTCCTAAAAAAATTTAAATGATGTTTACAAAATGTTGTAATTGTTGAATTTTTTATAAATAAAGGTGAAATATATTGATTCAAATTTACCACTAACATGAAGTACAATATGTCACGAGAAAACAGTCTCAGAATCGCTTAGATAAGTGAAAGCGTTCCAGAGTTATTACCACATAAAGTGAAACGTCAGATTTGAAAAATGTAGCTTGGTCCTTAAGGTGAAAACTGGCTGTGTCTTGAAGGGGTTAATGAACTCGTAGACTATAATATGAATGTAGGATCCGTAATCACTGTCAAAAATAGGGCATGCTTCCGTGGTGTCACTACAGACACTAATTATTCTGCTTATAATAATAGATGGGGAAGGCAAATATGGACAGGGTACTCAGGCAGGAAATGTTGGGGAATGCAACTTAATTCTCACTTTAGTGTCACATAAATGAATACACATGTTTTTTTGGTTCATAAACTGTAATATGTTCCTAGTCACTTATTGAAAATGGGTGTAAAAGAACAGGCAAAATGCAATGGATGTAGAGTAGATAACATTAGATGAAGGGAGACATCAAAGTTTGACAGTCCCATGCAATTGATAGAGCGGAGGACCAATATTTGCACTACCACTCCATTTAGAGAGGCGATTCAGAAACCCTCCGTTCTCAGGAAAAATGTGCTGAATAGATAGTTTTTGAATCATTAACTCTTACCAATATTAACTGGTTCTAGTTCTACCACATTTATCAGCAATAATTATAACCAAACCTTTCCTATAAAATTATGTTTTTGATCAGTCTTTCACACCACTGTGACATTATAGCTTCTTGTCTTTGTAAATCGGCTTTCATTTAGACGCATTGGGGAATTATCTAGTATGCTATTTTGTAATGATAGCTACTTTTTACATAGTAACTTTAAAAAAGACACAGGTCCATCAAGCTCAACCTTTCTCAGATCAATAGTACATTAGTTGTTAGAATAACGCCATTTCCCATTAGATAAGCATCTAGCCATTTTTGAATAATATAGTATATGCTGTTATCACTGTACCTCTTCGGGGTAGGGCACTCCATAGTGTGACTGCTCTAACTGTAAAGGATCCATTTCTGTACTGATATCTAAATCACCTTTCCTCCATACACAAAGAATGCTGGTTCTTTGTAAGGAGAGTGCTAAAATCAATGACTCCAACTTGGCAGCATATAAAAGCTGGAGTATCCCTTTAAGTACACATGATGTTGAATAAATAAGATACAATTATGAATACATCGTTACTACAAAACTACAAAATATTTTGGATTAGTAAGTGAGCCTCACCTCTGTATTGGAAGTGCATGACTGCACCATTTCGCACATGTTCATGAAACATACCTCTTGGAAAAGTAAACAGAGTGTAAAACCTTCCACGAATGCTGCAAAAAAAAAAAACAGTTTTGTTCATAAAAATAAAGAATAAGGTTTAGGTGTTCGGTCCGTGATTTACATCAGTGGTTGTGAGCCAAAACCAGGCGGGGGTCAAAAACACAGAACAGGTGCAGATCCTTCTATTATACCTTATTTCTATGTAGACTCCATTCCTGGCGGTTTATTTCTTCTAAGCCAAATTTTTTAGTAGTCAGCGTATTTCTCAGCTGTCTTAAGTGTTCCTGACTCAAACCATTCTTTACAGCTATATTATATTAAAATATATCATATAAACACATAGCTAATACAAGAAATAACTTGCAATTGGTAGCAAGCCCCAGTGGGTACACACATTAATTCTATAGGATTCTGCATGTAGGAGTAAGTGAAACGGTGTGGCCGTACAGTCAGGTTTCCTCATGCAGTTTTTGAAGCCAAAACCAGGAGTGAATTAAAAAAAAGAGTAGTCGTCGTACCTGTTCTTTATAGTTACTCTCTCCACTATTGATTTTGGCAAAACTGCATCAAGGAAACTCACTGTTTGTCTGTACCCTAATACTTATGTAAGCTGGCCAATGTTGATGCAGGAACCTTGGCAGGCTTGTAAGGGATCAGTCAGGGGTTCACAATATAAGCACATACATTGGGGACACTTGACAGACCGGGATGAGGCTGGAAAGACTGGAAAATGCAGCAATAATATTATGTAATATTTGGTCACTAAGGCCCAAAACATTCTTGTAACTAAGGAATTTCTGTTATTTATGGTTTATTGTTGTATATGTAAGAAAACAAATTAATACACTGTGTCTATTCAAGAGTTTTTAAACTCAACCGGGACACTAGACAGGGTGCCCCTTATCATCCTCATTATTTATTTATTTTTAACCTTTCTTTACATAAAAAGAATAAGGAATCAGAAAGAAAGAGATCAGACCATTATTGTCCGCAGATGAACTTCTGCTATTTTTGAAGCTATAGAAACACAGATTCAAAGTGGTTTTCCTGATAAGTCATCAGTATCAGATTAGCGATCAGCTATTTCTAGTAACTGCTGAGCACCGGAACCAGGCCCCACTACAGCACAGCTCCATATGCAGTGTGGTGGCTGTGTCTTGTTACTGCAGTACTGCTGCCATTCTCTAGGCAAAGGAAGGATCTCTCCATGTCAATAAGGATTTTCATCATATGAAAATGCAGGCGCCAAAGCAACCTGGTGTCTGCTGTTTAATAGAACAGACACCCACGTCTAATGTCCGCTACTGGCAGTAATGCCAATCGTTGACATTTAACCTTTTAGATGACTTGGTCAAACCTGACCACGGCAACTGAGCTCATGAAAACCTGGAAGTATGCACTTTCGGGTTTGCTCCTTTTCAGCGGAGGAGCCGGAACATGTATGTGGCATTCCCTATCATTCTGAATGAAGAGGCTGCTGCATAGGTAGGCTCCTGTGACAGGGCTCCATAGAAACCTAGTAAATTTCTCATAGACTCCGATATTAATGCATTGGAGTCTATGAGAATAGCAATCCATAGATTGCTTAGGGAAAAAATTAAAAAAAGGTGATCAAAAAGTTGTACACACCCTAGAATGGTATAAATGAAAAGGTACAGATCGCCCTGCAACACATGGGCCCCACACAACTCTGTACACATAACTACAAAAAAGTTATAGGGGTCGAACATGTAAAAAAAAAAATAAATTCAATCTTTTTATTTTTTTCAGTATCAAAACTATACATATGTGGTATCGCCAGATTCACACTGACCTGGAGAATGAGTAGCACAAGTCAGTTTTACTGCATAGTGAACGCTGTAAAAAAAAAAAAAAAGCAACCTGTAAAAGTGTGTCAGAATTGCCTTTTTTTCCAATTTCACCCCATTTAGGAATTTATTACCACTTCCCACTATATCCTAGCAATATTAATTGGTGGCATTAGAAATTAGAAAATGCAAAAACTTTAAATCGCCTTGTCAGGAAATGGTTAATGAAATGGTTTAGAGTTTTATTTTGGAGAAAACATATACCAAACACATACAGAATTAGTTTCCACCAAAAACAGGGGGTGGGATGAAGGGGGGGGGTAAACAGTTCCACCCAACTTTAAAATATATAACATGTAGCATTGTATTACTAGATGTACTGGCAATTAGGTGGTAGGAAAAGAAGAACATTTTCATTGAGAGCTTGAGGATGCAATATTATACCTCTATGCTCTGTATGCATACGACCCTTAATAGGGTAAGTAATAAAAAGAGAAAGGGATAATAGTATAATAATAAGAGACCCAGTAAAGGTATAGAAATAGGCAAAAGGCAGGAAAGATTTGCTGTACCCGTTGTGATTAATTTTTACATATCAAGAAATGAAAATAAAGTATGGAATTTTGCATACCAGATACTGTATTTGTATTCTATGCAAACCAAAGAATAACTAAAGATTACCTTTCACAACTTTTTGATGACCTGATGAATGAAATGGGTTATCGGACCATACTTATCTGAACTGTAAATTAGAGATGAGCGAACTTGTGGTGGTTCGGTTCAGGTTTACCGAATTTTTAAACGCGAATTTTTAAACGCACGTTTGACAGCATTAACAAACAGCGTGTTTAAGAACACACCTCGGCATGGCATGTGTGATGCTTTTTCATATTCCAAAGCTTCCAAAAATTGTTCCATATTGGCAGATGGTGTTTAAACATACATGCAGAGATGAGCGAATCGATTTGTCGTTTCTTTGATTTGTATCGAATCTTGGGAATTTTTAGCTGCGAAGCGAATCCGAATATTAGGTGATTCGCTTCGGCTTTGTGCGCATTCGCTACATAGTTTGTCCTATCAATTATACGCTATTGCTACGTATAAGTTACTCTATACGCTGTTGTGAACAAATTCATTTCATTTGCGATGCAGACTCCTCCCTGGCAGCTCTGCCCCCTTCTCCAGTGCGTGAGGAAGACGAGGCAACTCAGGAAATGAAGATGGCGACACAGCAAGGCCCTGACTGGGGAGGCATGGTGTGGGGCACCGACCCCTATGAGGAGAAGGAACCGGAGGAGATCTACGTCTTTCAACATGTCCTGCAACCTAAGAAGTCGGGCACGGCGGAGGCGGCCGGAGTTCCTGCTCCGCTGAGGAAGGACTACTCCCTTCGGCAAAATTCAATGGTCCCCAAGGATGTCACCCGGAACGCCCTGACCCTCTGGGAATACAAAAAGCTGGTAGAGGAGTGGGTTGTGCAGGTTTTGGAGCACCCACGGTCCGGTGACCCTAAGCTGGAGCGCCGAAGGGGCACCGTTATTTGGTTCAGCGTGGAACGGGGAGTAGGTTTTATCGGCGATGAGGAGATGGCGGACGAATTTTACGTAAACTGCCGTTCTGTAAAGCGGCCGTATCTTCCGCCTGTCCGCCACAATCTCCACGCAGGGGATTACGTGAAGTATACCCCATGAAGAGCCTCCAAGGCCCATTTGCTACTGGGGTCAAACTCCTTAAGCGACCAGCTACTCCTGCAGCGCCCCCAGAAGACTGGACTGAGGAGGCCCAGGCCGCAGAAGAGGCTCGGTGTTCCCATGGGACTCTGCGATCTGAGGAGAAATCCCAAGATCAGCCGGAACCCCTGAAACCAGATTTGCCACCGCCACCGATCCTTCATGTGGGACAGATGACCACCAACAGTTTTGTGTACTAGCCATCGGTGGTACAATACCAACTGCCATGGCAGGTGCAGGCCGCACAGTCCGCCGCTCGCGGAAGACCGTTACCAGAGCCCTTACAGCCGGAGATTCTGTCACCTTGTATGCTGGCGGGAGGATCTGGCCACTACAAGGTAATGGGCAAGGCCCAAGTTGCCACGGCCCTTGCCAGTGTGACCGCCCGGTCACTACCAAGACCATTCCTGAGATGTCGGTGGGGGTCTGCTGCCGCAGCCAGTGTCGCTTTCATGAGGCAGGAGCGCCCTCTCATGTCTTTTAGCTCCAGCAGCAGTGAAGAGGACCTGCTGGCCTAAGGATCCTGCAGCTTTTATGGGAGCCACAACGTGGACTTAACTTGAAGGGTGAGCACTAGTTGGCGTATTTTTTATTTTTTTTTGTTGCCCTGCGTTTGTACTCACCCAGATGGACAAGGATTGTCAGGACTCCCCCCATCAAAAAAAAGGTTTTAACCAAGTTGCGCATATGTGAGCCTCATCCCTTTTTCCCCCTTTTCAGGTTATTGGGGAGCCCCTTGAAAGAGGGTTTTTAAGGAACCTTTTCTGCAATTTTTTTACCCATTTGGATTACAATTTTACCTATGTGGATTACAAATTGCAACTTTGGGACTCTGCTCCAGTTCTATGACAAGCGTCAGAAGAAAAGAGACTTAAACGTGTCCGTGAGCATACTAGGTAGGTGATATTTAAAATGTTTACATTATACATATAATGTATTTGCACTATATTGTTTGCACTGAATTGTTTGCACTAATGTTTTTACCTTTCAGCAACGTTTTCAAGTATATTGCCCATTGTGTGTATTTCTTTACAGGTACCGCAATGGGTCCTCATATTCACTTTATAATATTGTGGATGACTGTACTATGCACTTAGCTGGATAGACAGTACCTTACTTGTTCTACCTCAAATATACATACTGCCTCTGAGGGCGACTTCAGATCTGACCATTTACGCTGGATCTGGCCCGGGGTCCGCAAGGTGTCGAAAAGATGGCGCAAGCCTCGGATCACCTGCTGGATCACCTCCTTTTTATGCTGGTTCGGGTGGCGGTGTGTGCCATCGTAAATCGTAATCCTGGCAGTCCATCAGCCGGACCATGTATTTCAGCTGTGCAGCAGAGCTAAATGATGAGGATGCCATTTTCGAATATTCGCTCTGCCTCTGAGGAGTGCATGCCGCAGCCTTTCGTTGTACGTGCCTGCGTATTACGTAATCGCGTAGACAATAGTACGCTGAGGATTCGTAAGCTATTTGTACGCTCATGCGTACATTTTTTAAATGTACGTTCGTTATTAGTGCGCGAATGTTCGCTAATAGCACATAATAAAGTATATTTTGTACACAAATAGAACAAATCTATTCGTCAAATATACGAATCTTAGGAAAACTTTGGCGAATGTTCGGCGAATATTTTTTTTAATGATTTGCTCATCTCTACATACATGGTGTTATGGGATAAAAAGATGAAAAAAGTGGCTTGTTGGGGGACAAAGGGCTCTTTTACACAAGCAGATGCTGTGCGTGGAATCCGCTGCGTGAAAGCGTGCCAAGCCCTGTTCCGGACAGCAGAGACAAGGAGCATTAACATGATTGATAATGCTCTGTGCCTCTCTGTGATCTTTTTACTACAAAATCACAGTGACAACTTTATCTCACTGTGATTTTGTAGAAAAAGATCACAGAGAGGCACGGAGCATTATCAATCATGTTAATGCTCCGTGTCTCTGCTGTCCTGAACGGGGCTTGACACTCTTTCACACAGCGGGCGGATTCCACGCACGACATTCGCTCGTATGAAAAAGCCCTAAGGGTCAACAAATTATGCCTTGACAGGGTGAGAATTTCATACAAAATGCACAATATTGTATTGATTGTCAGAAGAAAAAAGTAGCTCATTGTGAAAGAGCCTTAAAAAAATGGGACCAGCAGCAGTGCAATGTGGATGTGGAAAGGGTACTGATATAGTGACATGAGGCTGCAATAGTAGCAGCAGCATAGCATGGAACATATAAGGCAAGTTGGCTGTCCATGGGTAGTAGTAGTAATAGTAGTAGTAGTAGTAGTGAAAGTGGTGGTAGTGGTAGATGTGTAGGGTAAATAGTAGTGGCAGTAGTGGATTACCAGAGAGTAGCAGCAGCTGAGGCAACGGCATCAGCAGTCATATGGTACATATTGGCAGGAAGCAGCATGATGGAGGCTGCAGCAGCCTTATGGAACTTGATGGTACACAGGAAGCAGCAGCAGCTTGCTGGCAGCAGTGGCTTGATGGAGGCAGCTGCAGCTTTACTGAACATGATGGTAGGCAGGCTTGATGGTAGCAGTAGAATGATGGAGACACCGGCAGTAGCCGCATGGAATATGTTGCAGCAGCAGTGGCATGAAGGCAGCAGTGGCATGATGGAGGCAGCAGCAGCAATGCAGAACATGATGGTAGACAGGCCGCAGTAGTGGCATGATGAGGCAGCAGCATGACGAACGGAAGCAGCAGCAGTCATTCAGAACATGATGGTAGGCAGACATGATGATAACACTGGAGGCTGGGCGAGGGAGAAGAAAGAGATCGTACTGTGCCAGTTCGGGCCACTGTTCCCGTCTGCCTGCTCAGAAATCCATGGGGTTAGTGAAAAGGGTATACGAAGGAGAAAGGCCAGAGTGTAGGTATTCCTGACCCTGGACGCTGAGGCAGGATGTCTTGGCTTGGTGACTGGCCTCAGACTGGTGTGGCACATGAAAAAAACCTATGTTGAGGAGACTGAACTGGCTGCCGTGGTGGTGGCTGACTCTGAGGTTGACTCTGCCTGGGGGAAGGGGGGATGATTTCCCTTTCAAACATGGCTGGTGGTAGGAGGTCTGTGTTTTCCTGAATATAATGAAATTCGACTTCCCTTTCGGAGGGAGGAAAGCATTTTGCTTTCATAGCAAGGGTCTAAAATCATGGCTATGCAGTAATCATCAGACTGATTGATGTCAATGATATACCTGCCATGGTAGTAAACAAGTAAGTCTACAGGTCACCATTCTGGCCAACGTGCCTGAGGATCCAGTTCTTTCCAACTCCGTCCTCCACTGAGACGACTGATTGCTGTGGCCGGTGTCACTGTCATCAACCTCATCCTCTTGCTCCTCCAACTCTGACTCCTCCCCCAGTGGCAGTATCTCATCCTCCTCCTCCCCCATTGGGAGTTTCTTATTGTGGGTCCCCAACAGCGGGTGGACAACACGATTTGTTAGCTGTTCTTCCTTCTCAAACGCCAACAGTTGCATGAGCATCAGCATCTGTTCTAAAATACATATGAGAGGGATGAAGGAAACTTTAGCATGAACAATATGAGCTGCCCGACTTGGTAACAACACTTGATGCCTGCTGAGGCAGTCTGGTGCATGACAAAATTATTCATGGCTTTCCGCTGCTCGTCCAGACGCTCTAGCATGTGCGATGTTGAACTCCAGCAAGTTGGAATGGATTAAGAGGTCCAGGAGAAAGTTCCTCATTATGTAAAAAATTGTTTAAAAGAGGGATGTATCCTGGACATTGCCAGGACCTTGCACAATCCGGTGTAGTTTTTTAAAAGGCCATGCAGGGATCATGTGTTATTGCCCCCAGATTTAGTGCGACCACAATGTTGCGGCCATAGTCGCTGACCTCCTTGCCCAGTTGGAGTTGGTGGGGTAACAGCCAGTGGGATGTTTGCTGCTTGATGTACTTTAGCAATTGCTCGCCTGAGTGGCTACTCTCGCCCAGGCCGATCAGCTCAAACACCACATGGCAATGCTTTACTTGACACATGTGATAGGAAGGAGGGGGAGTGGGAACAAAGCTGTGCCCTGCTGCTGTTGGGGACAGGAGCATGTCCATGGAGTAGGAGGTAGAGGAGGCAGATAAATGCCTGCTGTGGGAGCCATTCCAATAAAATCATGGGGGAAGGAGGGTGGTGAAAAGGACCTGGCCATATTGCTGGGGTGTTGTCTTTTCACTTCCGCAAAAAAACATTGACCCAGGGGGCTGTGAAAGACATTTTTTGTTCCTGCTCCGCAGCACATCTGAAAAATAAAAGCGCACTGACATCTACTCATCATGCCCTACACTACCAGGTACTAATATTGTAATGTCAGGAGTCAGCTCCTTGGCCCCCTTATTCTGCATTGACCTGACTGTCACTAGGGGCAGTGGGGGACACTATTGGGACAGTGGGGGACATTGCCAGGGGCAGTGGGGGACATTACCTGGGGGCAGTGGGGAGCATTACCTGGGGCAGTGGGGAACATTTTCGCGGGGCAGTGGGGAACATTACTCCCGGTTACCACACTGCTTTGTGATAATGCAGTTTCATAGGTGCACTTTTTTGAAGTTTTAGATATTATTAGCTGAGTGCACTACACTTCTGATGATGAACTACTGAGTTACATGTTCCAGGGGGGTGAGATGACGTGGGTGGTGATAAATGATATGCTGGTTACAGGTACCCAGGCATGGGATTCAGCCAGTTCCCACAGGTTCTACAGAACCGGTTGTTAAAATTACAGAACCGGCTGGCAGCTGGAGATGAGCCCTTCCATCCCATAGTTTAGCTCCATAGTCTTTTTAAAAATTGGGTGGTATGTGCGTGTAGTGTATATGTGTACCATGTACAGTGAGGAAAAAAAGTATTTAGTCAGCCACCAATTGTGCAATTTCTCCCACTTAAAAAGTTGGGAGAGGCCTGTAAATGACATCATAGGTAGACCTCAACTATAAGAGACAAAAGGAGAAAACAAATCCAGAAAATCACATTGTCTGATTTTTAAAGAATTTATTTGCAAATTATGGTGGAAAATAAGTATTTGGTCAATAACAAAAGTTCATCTCAATACTTTGCTATATATCTTTTGTTGGCCAATGACAGAAGTCAAACGTTTTCTGTAAGTCTTCACAAGGTTGGCACACACTGTTGCTGGTATGTTGGCCCAGCAGTGATGTTTTGGGGCTGTCGCTGGGCAACACAGACTTTCAACATTCACTAGGTCCCCCCTATGTGGTTCTGGGATTTTTCCTCATAGTTCTTGTGATCATTTTGACCCCACGGGGTGAGATCTTGTGTGGAGCCCCAGATCGAGGGAGATTATCAGTGGTCTTGTATGTCTTCCATTTTCTAATTATTGCTCCCACAGTTGATTTCTTCACACCAAGCTGCTTGCCTATTGCAGATTCAGTCTTCCCAGCCTGGTGCAGTTCTACAATTTTGTTTCTGGTGTCCTTCGACAGCTCTTTGGTCTTCACCATAGTGGAGTTTGGAGTGTGACTGTTTGAGGTTGTGGACAGGTGTCTTTTATACTGACAGGTGCCATTACTACAGGTAATGAGTGGAGGACAGAGGAGCCTCTTAAAGAAGAAGTTACAGGTCTGTGAGACCAGAAATCCTGCTTGTTTGTAGGTGACCAAATACTTATTTTCCACCATAATTTGCAAAACAATTCTTTAAAAATCAGACAATGTGATTTTCTGAATTTGTTTTCTCATTTTGTCTCATAGGTCTACCTATGATGTCAATTACAGGACTCTCTCATCTTTTTAAGTGGGAGAACTAGCACAATTGGTGGCTGACTAAATACTTTTTTCCCCACTGTATATGGTGTATTTCTATGTATGTGCGTTGCATATATATGGTGTATGTATATGTAAACATGTGTCATGACGCTGCATGTCCGCCGCTGAGTAGGGAACCTGTTGTTAAAAATTTGAATCCCACCCCTGCAGGTACCTATCTTGTTGGTGCAGTTGGTTCATACTGGTACATTACATTTTGATGCAGTTTGTATTCATTTTTAGTCTAAACCTCAAGTTACATTCCATTTCTGCACGTCTTTGGCTAAGAAATACTGCGTGCTGGAACTGTAAACTTGGCAAGAGCCTTACTCATTGTAATGGAAGGAAATGTTATAAAGCAAGGGAGGAAGAAGTAAATACTTTATAGACCACAAACATTTAACAAAAAAAGTACAGCGCCCTAATAATTATACCTCATGACTGTATTACAGCTGTATTACATGTGTTGTACAGATCCATAATAAAACACATGAAGTGAGTCCACACTGTACCCCTGGGGCTACAATTTAATATGGTTTAGTCTTTTCTCACAAACTCAGAAAGTATGGTTCTTTGGGAAAAGAAATGAGATACTCCATGCTGCATTATGGAGATATTCCGTACCATAAAGTGGAACACGGAGTAGGGACTTCATATGCATAATACATCAATATATATGAATATATACTATATATAGTGCAATGCAATACACTGCAATAAGCAGAAAACATATTACGAATAAAACATTATGAATTTTACTGGGTCTGTGAGGTAAGACATTATGCAATTTCTACAGAATTACAAGGGTGGGGGTGGCTCCCAGCTGTTGGTTTTAAGGAACGACCTGGGTCAAAAATCCCCATATACATTAAAGTATTGTTGGCTGAACCAGCATTTCGAACTCTGATGCCAGGGTAAAGAAGTATCGTACACGTTGAATTTGTAGCCCTTTAGTCCTCCCTATGATGTCACACCCAGAGGTGTCTTGCATCATCTTTTCCCTTTCTCGTAATTGAAAACAAATACAGGCTCTGTTGAGCCCAATGTGTATGTGTATGGAGAAGCTGGGAGTGATAGTTGTCTTTTGTCTGACAACTATGGAAAGTGTATTGTAGTGACCCAGCGGATCACTGCTAAAGGTTAATTCTTTGCTAAAAGTTAAATGTTATGGTTTAATGTTAAAAGCACTGATCTTTCTATGCATTCTGTACTCCAAATAGTTATGCATGGACAACAAACAGTTAACACTGACAGTCTGGGCTAGGTTGGAGACCAGCTGGTCCAGCTTCTTCTGGTATTGCCAGCATTTTAACGACGATAGGATGGCTGTGTCCATGTTGCAGACTGCAAAACATGGGCAACGGCCATTTGCACTCCACATTGTGGGGCAAACCCACTGAATTCAATGCGTCCGCAATTCCGCAATGGGTCTGATAATCTGCAGAGGCATGTATTCGTAAGTACACGGAAGAGCTTCTGTGTGTTTTCATGTGCTTCTGGGTTCGTACCTCCATGCAGCAAAAGATAGAACACGGCCTATCTTTCGCTGCATTTTGAAGATCACGGCCCCAGAGAAATCAATGGGTCCGCATCGCAAAGTGGAGTGCACACAGCTGCTGCCTGTGTTTTGCAGATCCGCGGTTTGCAGTCCACAACATGGGCATAGCCGTCTCATGGTTCATCAGAATGCAGTCTTAGTGTGAGTATCTAGTCAGAGAAGCTAGAGAAGACCCTAGATGTGTGACCACCTGCAAAGTAGGCCCAAAGTGAAGTCCATTCCTGAGACTGCAAAGCTGCCAGAGAACAACTTACAGTGCCTTGCGAAAGTATTCGGCCCCCTGGAACCTTTCAACCTTTTGCCACATTTCAGGCTTCAAACAAAAAGATTTAACATTTTAAATTTTTGGGGAAGAATCAACAACAAGTGGGTCACAATTGTGAAGTGGAACGAAATTTATTGGATCATTTAAACTTTTTTTGTAATAATAAAACTGAAAAGTGGGGCGTGCAAAATTATTCGGCCCCCTTGCATTAATACTTTGTTGCGCCACCTTTTGCTGCGATTACAGCTGCAAGTCGCATGGGGTATGTCTCTATCAGTTTTGCACATCTAGAGACTGAAATTCTTGCCCATTCTTCCTTGCAAAACAGCTCGAGCTCTTTGAGGTTGGAAGGAGAGCGTTTGTGAACAGCAGTTTTCAGCTCTTTCCACATATCCTCAATTGGATTCAGGTCTGGACTTTGACTTGGCCATTCTAAGACCTGGATATGTTTATTTTTGAACCATTCCATTGTAGATTTTGCTTTATGTTTGGGATCAATGTCTTGTTGGAAGATAAATCTCCGTCCTAGTCTCAGGTCTTTTGCAGACTCCAACAGGTTTTCATCCAGAATGGTCCTGTATTTGGCTCCTTCCATCTTCCCATAAAATTTAACCATCTTTGCTGTCCCTGCTGATGAAAAGCAGGCCCAAACCATGATGCTGCCACCACCATGTTTGACAGTGGGGATGGTGTGTTCAGGGTGATGAGCTGTGTTGCTTTTATGCCAAACATATCGTTTTGCATTGTTTCCAAAAAGTTTGATTTTGGTTTCATCTGACCAGAGCACCTTCTTCCACATGTTTGGTGTGTCTCCCAGGTGGTTTGTTGCAAACTGTAAACCAGACTTTTTGAGAAATGGCTTTCTTCTTGCCACTCTTCCATAAAGGCCAGATTTGTGAAGTGTTCGACTGATTGTTGTCCTATGGACAGACTCTTCTACCTCAGCTGTAGATCTCTGCAGTTCATCCAGAGTGATCATGGGCCTCTTGGCTGCATCTCTGATTAGTCTTCTCCTTGTTTGCGATGAAAGTTTAGAGAAACGGCCGGGTCTTGGTAGATTTGCAGTGGTCTGATACTCCTTCCATTTCAATATGATCGCTTGCACAGTGCTCTTTGGGATGTTTAAAGCTTGGGAAATCTTTTGGTATCCAAATCCGGCTTTAAACGTCTCCACAACAGTATCACGGACCTGCCTGGTGTGTTCCTTGGTCTTCATGATGCAGAACCCTGAGACTATCACAGAGCAGGTGCATTTATACGGAGACTTGATTACACACAGGTGGATTCTATTTATCTTCATCAGTCATTTAGGACAACATTGGATCATTCAGAGATCCTCAATGAACTTCTGGAGTGAGTTTTCTGAACTGAAAGTAAATGGGCCGAATAATTTTGCACGCCCCACTTTTCAGTTTTATTATTACAAAAAAAGTTTAAATGATCCATTAAATTTCGTTCCACTTCACAATTGTGACCCACTTTTTGTTGATTCTTCACCAAAAATTTAAAATGATATATCTTTTTGTTTGAAGCCTGAAATGTGGCAAAAGGTTGAAAAGTTCCAGGGGGCCAAATACTTTTGCAAGGCACTGTATATGAGAGACAAACCCTGAGAGAAAGAGAACAGCTATTCACTGACTGTTTAGGGCCATACGTCTGTGCATGATGGCAAATGTAACACAAATGTATGGTTTTGGGCTTTGATGCTTGTGGAGAGGGTGTATTGCTTTGACACCCACCACACTTTGGAGACGGATTGGCTGTCTGATCTAGGATCTGCACCCCACAATGGCAATTATAGTGTTAATGAAAATGGAATTACACACCTGTGGTTATTTGGAAGGATTGCAAAATGTGTTTATAGTGAGAGAGGACTTCTACTATCACCACCATCATTGCTACTGCCTACACAAAACTATTGTGGGAATCTTACTCTGTAACATACATCAAGCCTTTTGCTGCTGTACAAACTACTACTCCCATTATCTATTCAGTGAAGAGAAACTTTTTTTATTGCAACCAAAGAGGCCCGGTCATTGACTCCATTAACCTTTTGCCAGCTCTGCATTTGCTGTCCCTCTTTGTACCTTGCTAATCATGCACAATCAAAGGCACCCCAACTATCACAAAGTGGGTGTCCCCAAAAGGCCCAGAGTGTGCCCCAAGGGAAGAAAGGGTGCGCCCTCCATTCACTGCTACATGGCCCTAGGGAGCCACTACTACTACTCCCATCCTTCTTACAGCAGAACCCGTTGCAGTATGGGTACCTTAACAATGACCCCAGGGCTGTCCTGTAGGAATTTCTGTGCACACTACGCAGGCAGTAATTCATCGGAGTGCAAAAGATGCAAAGACTTTGCAGTCAAGATCTTTCATACAAAGCATGGCAAGCACATTTTTGTCCTGCTGAAATACACAAGAGCCTAAATTCAACGTTGCGACAAAGCCATCCTTGTGGTGACAAGGGCAACTAGCAGCTGGAGCAGGTTATTGCATTGATGAACTGACTTGACAGTAGCTAACCAGGCTACTTACACAATATTCAGCTCACAGTCTATGCCCTTTCAGTGTCCACTTGTTAGCCAGCCATGGACTATTCACTGCAGCTCAAACCCACTGGAACAAACTGAAGAGTTACCGTATCAGGCACAGCCACAAATGTATTTATGGCACTGTGCCCAGAAACACAATAAAGGGGACGTGATGCTGACTGTAGTGTGCACGTCCATCAATTAGTTGACCAGCTGTTCCGAAAAACTTCTTTACTCATAGCATAATTAACCCAATGTAAGGTGCAGTTACATGTTGTGGGGAAAAGATGATGCACACACCAAATGGGATAACCAGTCTCTTTAGTATAAAGGACTGCGAGACCAAAACAGAATATACAGAAAAACACACATCACCATGTTGTATTAAAACTTTTATATAATTCAGTGTACAACTGTTTCACATTATCATGATGACTGTGATGGCCTTCTGGCTCTCTCGGAGGCTGTAGGCTACTTTCACACTAGTGTTTCTATTTTCCGGTATTGAGATCCGTCATGGGGTCTCAATACCGGAGAAAAACGCTTCTGTTTTCTACCCATTCATTGTCAATGGGAAAAAAACATAACTGAACAGGAAGGAGTGCTCCAAAAAGCTTTTCGGACCATTTGGTTGCGTTCCCATACCGGAGAGCAAACCACAGCAAGATGCGGTTTTCTTTCTGTCATGGGATGCGGTGCAAAACGGATCCAGCATGACCCATAATGCAAGTCTATCTGACACAATAGAAAACAAATCCGTCCCCCATTGACTTTCAATGGTGTTCATGACGGATCCGTCTTGGCTATATTAAAGATAATACAACTGGATCCGTTTATAACGGATGCAGATGGTTGTATTATCAGTAACGTAAGCATTTTTTTTAGCCCTGCCGGATCCAGCAAAAACGCTAGTGTGAAATAGCCATATCCTGTTAACTTACAAAGAAAAAAAGGAGAATTTCAGTCAGCACATCCCAGTGCGCAGGTGCACGTTGCTATGGCTAAATGCACAAGGAAAGGAAAATACATACAATGCAACGGCACACTGCTAACCAGATAAAGCACAAAATGCCATAGAGATATGAAGTATTCTGGAGCTAATGCTATGCTTGTTTAGTAAATTAGAGATTCTTGGCAAATATATTTTGTACAAAATTATCTGGGCCCGTCCACCAAATCGTCAAGGTGATCTCTGTAGAACGGGAACCTAACACTATTTCCTACCTGTTATGTGCCAACCTTGGCTTCCGTATAATCAGGGGGTGTTGGTTCCACATGCATGCTTGGTCCTCTCTGCCTTTTGCCATTTGTAGTGCTTCAAAGACCTCCACTAATACAGGGATGCAGGTACCAACATGCATGCTGAGTCCACTCGGCTTTATAGTTACACTAATTAAAATCAGCCTATGGGGCAGACGGGGCTAGTCAGGAGTGCATGACTAAATGGAGTAGCCACACCTCCAGTACAAACTTACAAAGAAAAAAAGGAGAATTTCAGTCAGCACATCCCAGTGCGCAGGTGCATGTTGCCATTGCTAAATGCACAAGGAAAGGAGGAGGCCTTTGAAGCACTACAAATGGCAAAAGGCAGAGAGGACCAAGCATGCATGTGGAACCAACACCCCCTGATTATACGGAAGCCAAGGTTGGCACATAACAGGTAGGAAATAGTGTTAGGTTCCCGTTCTACAGAGATCACCTTGACGATTTGGTGGACGGGCCCAGATAATTTTGTACAAAATATATTTGCCAAGAATCTCTAATTTACTAAACAAGCATAGCATTAGCTCCAGAATACTTCATATCTCTATGGCATTTTGTGCTTTATCTGGTTAGCAGTGTGCCGTTGCATTGTATGTATTTTCATATCCTGTTAACTATTACAGTTTCCCTTGAGGCATCTCTGGTACTGGCATGTAACTAGCCCTCTGGCCTTTCACTCTCACTAATTCCCAATACAACTTAACTGCACCATGTTGCAGAGTGTCTTCTGCCTACATCTGCAGTATCCCAGAATAGGGTACTTGCAAAAAGTTGTTTCATTATGTAAATGTTGTTTAATGTTATTTATTATGTTAATGTCTCATAATGTGTCAACATATCACTGTATGAATCAGTTGGGGTTAATAATCCTGACTCTGCCCCTGTTCAAAATTAGGTGTGGGACTTAGATTCGCCCCAGCCCAGTTAGTAGTGTGTAAGCTGAGGAAGTGGGAGACGCTACATGTGCTCCCTCCTTGGACTTGGCCTGAGAGAACTGCTGAGAGAAAACCATCTCTACTCTACAGTGCTCCATGAAAAGAAAAAAAGAAAGAACCAAGAAGGTTCAGAATCTGAATGGTCAAGCATTGGAGTCAATAAGCTATTTGCTGTTTATGACTGATAGACTTTACTGCAGTGACATTGTTAAGATACAGTTTAGCCCCCTGTATCTAAATCCTATACCCCTCAGCTGAATTACAGCCACCATTGCAAAAATATCAGCCTTAGTTCCTGAAGAAAAGAGGAAATGAGTACTACAATCCCCATCCTGGCCTATAGCCAGATATTGCCATCTGCTAAGACTCGCACTGTGAATACTTTGGAACTGTGTTTTGATACTTTTGTATGTACTACAACTTCCATTCTGCACTTTAGTAAGGAAAGATGTTTATTTTTCACAAATGGCCTGGATACAGACACCATCCATACAACGGCCATTGCACCTATCTCCTGCATTGCACCCGCACCAAACCACAACACCAAGGGCAACCCAACTACTATCAGACAGGAGTCCCAACATAAAGGTGTGCCCTGAGAGAAGAAAGGGTGTGCCTTACAATCACTGCCTCCCCTAGGGTGCATCAGTGTGAGGATTGCCACTGTGAATAATTATTGTAGCCTGAGCCACTACCGCTCCCATTCTCCTACTCCACTCCTCAGGATCTTGTGGTGCATCTTCTTTTGGACCGGCTGTACAGCATTTACCAAGTCCTTTTTTGCAGCTTCAAATGGAAATCCTGGTTATACCTGGTGGGTGCCCACAGCATCACCCTAGCCTCCATATATCTTAGTCTGCCCCCTGCTGGATCTCTCTCACAGTTGTCCTGAAGGTTTTGTACCACTCACTCTGTCACATTAAGTTCACTGCTGCCTCATCACTCAGGCCCTATTTTTCTGGAATCTGATCTAGCTTGAGCCACGGTCACAGCTCATCTGGCTCTACTCCATGCTCCGTCTCAGATACTCCTGGGGGAACTGGGGATTAGAGTACACCATCAGACAAGTACCCAAATCTTTTGTGGCAGCAAAATCACGACTGAAAAAGCTATTGATTTGGACAAGTGATCATAGGTCCTCAAACACATAGGGGGGAATTTATCATTAGGAGAATATTTGAAGTCAGTTTTGCTTGCATCTATGTTAGAGTACTTTGTGCCACATTTATCAAACGTCACAGGTTGTTTGATAAATGTGACTTGTCCTTAAACCTAACACTTCTGTCTAGAGAAGCTACTCCACTTTTCCTACTCCACCCTCCTCCTGGAGTGAGATTGCGACTATTTTGCGACTTTTTTAAAAAGGTCGCAATGATAAATCTGGAGTGAAACTCATTAACATGGCTAACCACACCCACTTTTCCACCCATATTACAAACTGGAGTGAGTGGTGTACACATGCAAAAAGTCGCAAAAAATTGCGCAAAAAAGTCGCAAAAGCCCTATTGTGCGACTTTTTGAAGACAGAATTCTGGAGTGAAGGCGTGATAAATCAGGGCCATAGTACACAGCAGCAGCATCACAGGCAGCACAGCACCGAAGCCTTCACAGCTGCCAAGTGCACCTGCAACAGGTCAGACAGTTTCATAGGTACAAATCTGCTAATAGATGCCCTTTAAATTTACTTAATTTTATATAAAAAATTTGTGGGATAACCCCTTTCATTCTATTATGTACACAATGAAAGAAGAAAAAAACCTTGTAAATTTCTAATTCCTTGAAGTCTGTTAGATTAGGAAACAGACAAGGAAAGTCATAATAAAATCACTGCCTTAGGCTACTTTCACACTTGCGTTTGCAGGATCCGTTTGTGAGATCCATCCAGGCTCTCACGAACGGATCCGTCACGATAATACAAACATCTACATCCATTCTGAACGGATCCGTTTGTATTATCTTTTACATAGCCAAGACGGATCCGTCATGAACACCATTGAAAGTCAATGGAGGACGGATCCGTTTTCTGTTGTGTCAGACAAAACGGATCCATCCCCATTGACTTTCATTGTGAGTCATGACGGATCTGTTTGGATCAGTTTCCATCAAGTGGACACCAAAATGCTGCAGGCAGCGTTTTAGTGTCCGCCTTCAAAACGGAATGGAGACTGAACTGAAGCAAAACTGATGCATTCTGAACTGATCCTTTTCCATTCAGAATGCATTAGGGAAAAACTGATCAGTTTAGGACCGTTTGTGAGAGCCTGTGACGGATCTCACAAACGGATCCTACAAACGCAAGTGTGAAAGTAGCCTTACTCAAACCACGGCACATTAGTAAGACCAGCAATAATATTCTAGCTAATTACCCATCCACAGCAAAACATTTCTTTGCTGCTACAAAGAGGATTCCCAGAGATTAAAAATAATAATAATAATCATTCTTCCCAAAAGGTTTAAAGTGAACGTGTCATAAAAAAAAATCTATTATATCAAGTTTTTATTTTAACCCCTTAAGAACACAACCTAGTTTGGATCTTAAGACTTCCAGTTCAAGTATATGTCAGTATTTTCCTATGTTTACCTCCAGAAGAAGGCATACAAGCACACATCGGAATAGGCCAACCATTGCATAATAGTCCTGAAATTCTGGGACTGTCCCCAATTTTCAGGGACAATCCTGGCAAATCCAGCTTCTCCTGGCCCAAAAATGGTTAAATTGGATCCTGCTATATAGAATAGAACAGTAAAAAAAAAGCAGTTCAGATGTGACCAAACACCAAGCCACAGAAAAGGAAAAAAGCTGCAGCCGATCCATTTTTCAGTAAAAAAAAGTGTAGTTTCCTTTATTCACCCATATAGCAACATTTCAGTCCTCTTACTGGGACTGTTCTCAAGGCCTGATCTTCTGTGAATGTAATGTATGTGCTGAGAAATAAAATAGATTGTGAGACTGATGTGAATGGTGACAAGCTCTATTGAAAACTGTATTATGTTGATGCTATGCAAGCATTAGATGAAAAATACAATATGTGGACTTTTATGAGTCTAACAAGAAAAGTTCAATATCAAGGACGTAACAAGTAACCATGGGCCCCATAGCAAAGCAACTTGTTCAGAAAGCTTATATTGCTCTCCCTAATACACAAGGGTAATGCACATATTTATGTCATAGTACATGTATAAAACACACAGTGATGTCACAGAACAGAGGTAATAAAAACAATGATGTCAGAGTAGAGAGATAATAGAGACGATGATGTCACAGTACAGGGATAATATTACACTGGAATCATATGAGCAGTGATCTCACATGTAAGTATAAGGCACTGGTGCATGTGTGACACCCCAGAGTGGTGTTACCACTCCTATGCCTTTGGAAGAAATCCAAGTTTACAGAAAGTTTGTTAGTACAGCCTGCCAAGTCTATGCTTAAACCTGCTGGAAGCCAAGATAAAGTAAAGCTGTGTTGGATTTCACAATTTTTTACTACATCCCTCAATTATTCCCCCTATTTATTTGCAGCCGGAGTCAAAGCCTGGGGTCCAGCTGTTTCCAGGTAGGAGCACCATGACACCGTGACATTTTAGGCGTTCCTACAACTGGGACGTGCGCTAGCAACATCCTTAGTGGGCCCTGGAGGGAGGTCGCCTGACGCAATTGGTGTCCGTTGCACATGGGGCAAGTGCTCCAGAACCACCCTGCAGTGCACCATTATGAGGGGTGCTCCTAGTCACCAAGTCAATAAATTTGGTTTCTGGGTCTCCTGCAGTCAATTATATCTGAACACCTGGCAGCACCATTACAGAGCTTTTCTGTGGCGTAGGCAGCACGATGACCACATCGCGTTCCATAGGACCAGACCCGCCAAAAGAGGTCAGGCCTGCATTGTGAGACAGTGGACATGTGAGTATGTACAGTGTGTGTGCATTGTATTCAGGGGACACAAGAAGTACTATACATACAGTAAAGGGGACACAAGAGGCATTATATATAAATGGGGCTCATATAAAAGGTGCTATACTGCACGTTAAGGAGGCACATATAAGAAGCACTATATGCACAGGGAGCACAGATAATAGGAGCTATATATAAAGAAGGCACAGAAAAGAAGCATTATATATAAAGGAGGCACAGGTAAGAGGTGGTAGATATAAACAAGGCACAGAAAAGAGGCAGTATGTACAGGGTGTATATATATATATATATATATATATATATATATACACACAGGAGGTACAGAGTGTGTGAGTGGGTGACACTACTTATGGGTGGCACCAAAGCATGTGGCACTATATACAGAGGGCATCTCCAAAGAAAGCTAACTCGAGAGTCAGTCACAAAAGTCACATGCCACAGCCAGACTGCAGAGTCAGACAAAGGACCAAGCCAACCAGAGCTAGGGCTGGACCTGCTGAACCCTGAAGACAAGTGAGCCGACAAGTAGCCACCCCTCTGAGTTGTGCAAAGACCAAAGGTAGGCCTCTAGAGAAGAATACAAGCAACCCAGTGTGTTGAAAGAATTTAAGGAAAGACTAGTGGAGGTGAGAGTGTTACCTCAGCCTATGGACTCCATTAGCACCCAATGTGGGACAGGAGTTACGGTGCCTATTCACACTCCACAGTGAAGTACAAGCTGTATTTGAAGTCACATTCCTCTATGGACAGTGTGGACATATTATTGGACATTGTGAGTAACCCAGGAAGGCAAGATATATGTACCGGCCATGTAAAACAGAGTTTATTGATGGATACTCCACATCTAGAAGATAGACAGTCAGCCAGAAGTTACAATAGCCTAAGTGTGACCAGAGTCAATACCTCACCAAGAGCCTGTTTTTAGGATTACAGATACAACTAACTTGTGATGTCCTTCGAATGGATTCCAACTACTGCTTTGCATTGTAATAATCTGTACATCTACCTCAAGGCAAGTGATTCTCGGTAAATGTTCCAGTTATTTATTCAAACAGACTCCTCTTTATTTTACCACCTCATTTGCACCCAAGGGTGCTGGCGTTATGACATCAGGGACCTTGCCATCAAGGGCACATCAACCAACATCTGGCAGGAGATCCCTCACCACCAGAGTGTGCCCCGAAAGAAATCCGGTGGCTTTGTTCCCATCACTGCACGCTGGCCCAGGGAGCTTAAGGAAACCGTGAGTACCAACTACTAGCCCCATCTGGCCACCACACTCACACATTGCCCCTGCAGTCCTGGTTGCTGCATATACGCAGATGGCACAGACGCTACCATCAGGGGCACTTTGTATGGCTCTTTATTTTCAGAGGGCATACTATGTGACATTGTATTCAGGGGCACAGTGAATTATATTTATGATCATGTGTGTGGCACTAAGAGGTTTGTGTATTATTTTTATGACCATGTGTGTGGCACTAAGTTTGTCTTAGTATATATGGTGCCAATGTGTTTGTGAAGAGAGCAGCTGAAGACATCTTCACAGCAAAATCTGCAGAGACAAGTCATGGCCTGAACCAGACAAAAAAGAACTTTGAAGGCGACGTCACCTGTAAGTCACTAAATGTAAATGTTTATTTTGGCATCGACTGTGTATGATGAGTGTTGCAATCACCAATATGATCTATATCTGATGGTGGGGGTTGCATTCTGTTTTGTAAAACGGGAACTCCCAACACACCTTTAAAACACTTCAGGTCATACTGGAAACTGTAGTTTTACAATGAACAAGGTTATAACACAAGGGCTAACCTGACTATTCGAATGCTATCTGTGCAGTACCCCAGACCTTGAGGGTACTACAATTTTGTATATAGTTTTGTATTGCTCTATATTGTATTGTTATGTATTTTGTATTGTATCATATGTCCATATCTACCAGTAAAATATGGATGGCAAGGGTTGAGCTGGACCAGATTGGATAAAAAAGTCCTACAGTATGTGCAAGATTTTTCTGTCTGATAAAGCAGCATCCTGAGCAGACGCCTTTGTAGTCAATAGACTCTGTTCAGCTCTGTTTGCTTTAGTTACGTGCTGAACCCGGCACTTCTGTTATTTTCGTTGTTCTGCTCCTATAACAGAGCAGAAAAATAGAAAGTGTTAACACTCTTTTGAATCCAGCCTAACAGTAAAACCTGTATTTAGGGGATGTAAAAATAGTGATGCGCATGATCTACAACTTTCCCCTTCTATCATAGTGAATGCGCCGTCCACGCATATGATGCGCCTATAGTGTTTGTGAGTAGATATGTATGTAGAAGTTATTAAACTATAGTACAAACTTGCCAACTCTCCTGGAACGTCTGGGAGAATCCTGAACTCCCGGTGGAGTTGACAAACCCCCACACAGAACATGAAGAACGTGTCATCAAAGAGGAGGGAGCATACATGGAAGTGGAGTCTTACATTGGCAAGTAAGTTACAGTATGGTGAGCACTGCACTGAAAATTCTTCATGGTTTACTCCAAAGCAGTATAAGTCTTGCTAAATGTTCTCCAGTATATGGCAGAGGGGGGCACTGCGTTAGTTGGAACCCTTAATCTGGCCCTGCACACATGACATCAGAGTACAGGAATAATGTAGTGATGTCACAGCACAAGAAAAATAAAAAAAAAGTAATGCTGCACAGAAAGGATAAAGCAAACAGCGGAAGCTGAACCATGAGGCTCCATAGTAAAACTTAGAATGGGGACATGAAATTTCCCTTGAAACCATATATACATTTTGACACTAACTGCACCATGTGAAAATGGGCCTTCTTTGTTGTTGGGTCCCATAGCAGCTGCCATGCCTGCTGCCCTGGTAGTTATGCCCATGCTTAATATACTGTAAACAGGATGTTAAAATATGTGGACACTGGGCAATTCTAATTTTATGACTTTAACCTTGGCTCAGCCTGCAATTTAGAAAACATCTTTGCAAATGGAATCAGAGTAATCACATTATTATATTATGACTTTGGCCGTGTCATTACACTTTCAACGCCCAAATACCAAAAGGAACATGGCCAGCTAATGATCAGCAGATCTGTGTGGGGCCTCTTATCCATTATCTGTTCATTGTAACTGATCGGCAGTGTAGTATGCTCTGATAAAGCAGCACAGTGCCTTGGTGACTCAGTTGCCAGCTGCCCTGGGGTCCTAGGTTTGAATCTGAACAAGGACAACATCTGCATGGATATAACCTAAAAACCTGTTCCCCCACAGGGACCAAAAAAGATATGCACACACAATGGATATCAAAAAAATATCAAATTTATTACATCAAATCAAGACAAAAAATATAGTAAAAACAATAAATAGGGGATAGCAACACATAGGTAACAATGACCTTCAATGCTGTGCGAAACCACAGGTCCCACTGCCCCTGACAAGAATGTTATACATGTACAGGTGAGACCAATGTATAAGTATAGAATACAAACACCACCAAGCCAACATCCATTAATCTTAATCATATCGAAAAGGGATGTCCTATCCTAGATAATGCCTGGAGAAATCAGACAAAAGTACAGGACCTAATGTCAGTCCCCACTGGGCTCACGTTTAGACATGATTGGAGGGGGGGGACGAGTTATGGGGCGCCCAGATAAATGCCTCCACGCGCGTTTTGCCTTACAGGCTTTTTCAGGAGGTCAAAGGTAAGGTGTCCTTATATACCAGATTTTGACGCCCAAAGACATACAGGTGGCATATATCTGGTGCATAATCCCTGGGTGATGCACGTCGCGTCATCGCGGCGACGCCAACCGCGTCAGAGGGGAGGGTGGATCGCAAACATCCCCACCAACAGCGATCCAGTCCACCCTCCAAAGTCAGAACGCTGTGCCGCCCATGTGACACAACCACGCAGCGCACTCCAGCACCACGGAGACAGGTAAACATACACATGTCAAATATTTTTAGGTTATATACTGTATGCACATATAAGCGCCTTTATAAGATTGTATGAGGCTTTTGTAGTTTAGTTGTAGTATTTACAATATCTCCATGGAGTTTGTAGGTTCTCCTTGTGTCTGTGTGTTTCCTCTGGGTACCGTGGTTTCCTCCCACACTCCAAAGATCTATAAGTGAGTAAAATAAATAAAAGCACATCACAGAACCTCCCTTGGTGCCTTTTAGATAGTGAGGGAAGATCAGCCAGCACAAGGTGAAGGTGGATTAACAGCTTAAAGGGGTTTTTCACAATTTCATGTCCTATTATTTTCTAGATAATAAAAAGGAAGCATAATTGCTCTTTACAATGAAGTTAAAAAACAACATCTGACATTTACTTACATAGTATGGCACCACCTTATGCTCAGATTGTATAGTGATGTCCACGCATCCTGCTCAGGGGTGGAACTACTGCCATAGCATAGCACCTCTGCTAATGCCTGATTACAGATATTATCATGAGTTGAAGGACCTGTGATGATGTCATGTGATGAGGGAGTGGTGCTCATCAGTGGAGAGATGAAGTGGTGATGAAGGACCTGTGATGACATCACTAGCAGGTGATCAGTGAAGGAGGGGGCGAGCTCAGCAGTGGATGAGAGAAGTGGTGGGAACGACCTGTGATGCCATTATGTGCCATGAAGGTGCCAAGCTTTGTGTGGCAGAGAAGAAAGTGAAGAATTTATGGATTCAGTGTAAGAGCCAGGGAGATACTGGGAGTTGTAGTTCTTTTCTCATACCTACTCCTTGTATTGATCTGGACCTGCTGGGATTTGTAGTTATCTTATACCTCCTTACTGTAATAACAAATGCAGTGAACCAGCTTATCATGCTGAAGTGAAGTTGCACAAGTGCACGGACATGGCCAGAGATCAGCAGCAAATTCAGGAAACCAAATCTGGCAATCTGGTTTCAAGTAAAATGTCCACTTTTTTGTAGAAAAAGTAAAAACATTCTGAACACCAATCCAATAGTAGCATAAATTAGCTTACACGTTTTGGATATACATATTGTTAGTCATAGCACGTTACTGAATGACTTTTCCCCCCTAAAATACCATCAGGAGTGTTGCTCACCACTGAACTAGTGGCTTGAACACGTGCTAGTTTAACCCTATGCACACCACAATAATATAAGAACAATCTCATAGTACAAATATTGTAGTAGAAACATATAACATTTGTTTCAATAAAGATAAATCAAATCTTGAAGGAGGTTCAATCCCAAAGGTAATCTCCTAACAAAAAAAATCCAGAAAAACCACACTATTTAAGAATGTTCTGTGTTCTTCTCCCTACACTGCTCTGAATATCCTCTCTATTGCTCTAAAACGGAAACTACTGATATCTCCTGCCCCACACCCCCCACCCCACATACATCTTTAACCACCTAACTGTTTTGCCCAAGTCCAGGTCCTGCAGTGGGAAAAGTAGCTAACTGTTCTGAGCTGGGCTCAGACAGAAAATGGAAGGGGGAGGGCTGCTTTAGGTGGTGATATCTGCTGAATAGTAGCAGCTAGAAGCATGCAACTGGTCTTGTTTAAAAGCCGACAGCTAAAGTCCAAGCTACAGAGGAGAAATAGAGTGGAGAATAATAGCGGGTAAAACCTGCTTTTACTTTCACTTATAGCTGTATTCACTACATCTTGATTTCTATCAGTGATATCTTCCCCTGTACTGAACATATTGCTGTCATTCTGGTATTGTCTGAAAGCATTCAAACAATACAAAGCCCATATCTCTAGCTGGTACCAAACCAGAGATATGAGCAAATAAAGCAGCAACCCCCCCTTCAGTCTGGAAAAGAGTGATGGAGCAGTTACAGAGTTGACAGGCTGCAGTAGGAGAAAAAAATAGTAAAAATATATAGAAATGTGGTATTCTCATCAGTGTACGGAACCACATAATAAAGTTATGTTATTTTTACCCAACAATCAACGACGTAAATAAATTCCACAAAAATTGCTATTTTTTAAATCTTTCCCCCTAAAAATTAAATAATAAAAGTTAGTTAATACACAATATATAGCCCAAAATAGTTCATAAAAAACCTACAACCAATCCCGCAGAGTAGGAAAAAAAATGTAATCGTTATGACTGCTAGAACAAAACAGGGGGAAAATATTATTGGTTCTTAACCCTTTCAGTACCAGGCCACTTTTCACCTCAAATCCCAGGCCGTTTTTTGCAAATCTGACATGTGTCACTTTATGTGGTAATAACTTTGGAATGCTTTTACTTATCCAGGCCATTTTAAGATTGTTTTCTCGTCACATATTGTGCTTCACAACAGTAGTAAATTTGTGGCAAAATATTTCATTTTTATTTATAAAAAAAAATGCCAAATTTACCAAAAATTTGGAAAAATTAGCAAATTTCAAAATTTCAGTTTATCTACTTTCAAAATACATAGTAATACCTCCAAAAATAGTTATTATTTTACATTCCCCATATGTATACTTTATGTTGGCATCATTTTATAAATGTCATTTTACTTTTTTGGGACGTTAGAGGGCTTAGAAGTTTGGAAGCCATTTTTCAAATTTTCAACAAAATTTCCAAAACCATTTTTTTAAGCACCAATTCAGATATAAAGTGATTTTGAGGGCTTACATAATGGAAACCACCCATAAATGACCCCATTTTAGAAACTACACCCCTCAAATTTAAAAAAAAGTGCTGTTACAAACTTTGTTAACCCTTGAGGTGTTCCACAAGAGTTAATGGAAAATGGAGGTGAAATTTCAAAATTTCACTTTTTTGGTAGATTATTCATGTTAATAATTTTTTTCTTGCAAAACAGCAAGGGTTAACAGCAAACTAAACCTCAATATACATTACTCTGATTCTGCAGTTTACAGAAATACCCCATATGTGGTGGTAAACGTCTCTATGGGTTTGTGGCAGTGGTCAGAAGGAAAGGAGCGCCATATGGATTTTGGAGGCAGATTTTGCTAGAATGGTTTTTAGGCACCATTTTGTAATTGAGAGACCCTGACGTACCCCTACAGTGGAAACCCTCAAAAAGTGACCCCATTTTGGAAACTACACCCTTCAAAGAATATATTAAGGGGGGTACTGGCCACTTTGACCCCCTAAGCGTTTTATGGAATTTGGAAACACTTGGCTGTGAAAATGAAAAGTTTCATTTCTTCCAAAAAAAATGTTGCTTTAGCCCCAAATTTTTCATTTTCACAAGAGGTAACAGGAGAAAAGCACCCCATAATTTGTTTCCAATTTTCTCCTGTATATGGCAACACCCCATATGTGGTGGTAAACTGCTGTGGGGGTACATGGCAGGACTCAGAACAGAAGGAGCGCCATATGGATTTTGCAGCACATATTTTGATGGATTGGTTTGCAGGAGCCATTGATTTGTATTTTTTTTGAGTTATTGTCTTATGTGGGGGCTCATTTTTTGCGGGACGAGGTGATGTTTTCATTGGTACCATTTTGGGGTACATAACACTTTTTGATCACCTGCTATTACACTTTTTGTGAGGCAAGGTGAAAAAAATGGCTGTTATGGCATAGTTTTTAAAAAAATTTTTTACAGCATTCACCTGGGGGGCCATCTCATGTAATATTTTTATGGAGCAGGTTGCTACGGACGCGGAGATACCCAATATGTCAAACATTTTTATTTTTGGAAAGTTTTACACATTAGATGCATTTTTGAACAGAATAAAATCTGTTTTTTGTGTTGCCATATTCAGAGTGACTTATTTTTTTTATTTTTCGGGCGATTGTCTCAGGTAGGGTATTATTTTTGCGGAACAAGATGACGGTTTGATTGGTACCATTTTGGGATAAATACGCCTTTTTGATCGCCTGCTATTACACTTTTTGTGAGGGAAGAGGGAAAAAAATGGTTGTTTTGGCATAGTTTTTTTTTTTTAATTTTTTGCAGCATTCACCCGGGAGGCCATCTCATGTAATATTTTTATAGAGCAGGTTGTTACGGACGCGACGATACCCAATTTGTCTAACTTTTTTATTTTTGGAAAGTTTTACACATTAGATGCATTTTAGAACAGAATAAAATCTTTTTTTTGTGTTGCCATTTTCAAAGAGCCATATTTTTTTTTAAGTTTTCAGGCGATTGTCTCAGGTAGGGTATCGTTTTTTCAGGACAAGATGACGGTTTGATTGGTACCATTTTGGGATAAATACGCCTTTTTGATCGCCTGCTATTACACTTTTTGTGAGGAAAGAGGGGAAAAAAATGGTTGTTTTGGCATAGTTTTTTTTTTTTTTTTTTTGCAGCATTCACCCGGGGGGCCATCTCATGTAATATTTTTATAGAGCAGGTTGTTACGGACGCGACGATACCCAATTTGTCTAACTTTTTTATTTTTGGAAAGTTTTACACATTAGATGCATTTTAGAACAGAATAAAATCTTTTTTTTTGTGTTGCCATTTTCAAAGAGCCATATTTTTTAAGTTTTCAGGCGACTGTCTGAGGTAGGGTATCGTTTTTGCAGGACAAGATGACGGTTTGATTGGTACCATTTTGGGGTAAATACGCCTTTTTGATCGCCTGCTATTACACTTTTTGTGAGGGAAGAGGGAAAAAAATTGTTGTTTTGGCATAGTTTTTTTTTTAAATTTTTTGTAGCATTCACCCTGGGGGCCATCTCATGTAATATTTTTATAGAGCAGGTTGTTACGGACGCGACGATACACAATTTGTCTAACTTTTTTCATTTTTGGAAAGTTTTACACATTAGATGCATTTTAGAACAGAATAAAATCTTTTTTTTGTGTTGCCATTTTCAAAGAGCCATTTTTTTTAAGTTTTCAGGCGATTGTCTCAGGTAGGGTATCGTTTTTGCAGGACAAGATGACTGTTTGATTGGTACCATTTTGGGATCAATACGCCTTTTTGATCGCCTGCTATTACACTTTTTGTGAGGGAAGAGGGGAAAAAATGGTTGTTTTGGCATAGTTTTTTTAAAAAATTTTTGCAGCATTCACCCGGGGGGCCATCTCATGTAATATTTTTATAGAGCAGGTTGTTACGGACGCGACGATACCCAGTATGTCTAACTTTTTTATTTTTGGAAAGTTTTACACATTAGATGCATTTTAGAACAGAATAAAATCTTTTTTTTGTGTTGCCATTTTCAAAGAGCCATATTTTTTTTAAGTTTTCAGACGATTGTCTCAGGTAGGGTATCGTTTTTGCAGGACAAGATGACGGTTTGATTGGTACCATTTTGGGGTAAATACGCCTGTTTGATCGCCTGCTATTACACTTTTTGTAAGGGAAGGTGACCAAAAAATGTCTGTTTTGGCACTTTTTTTTTTTTTTTGCAACATTCGCCTGGGGGGCCATCTCATGTAATATTTTTATAGAGCAGGTTGTTACGGACGCGGCGGTACCCAATATGTGTAACTTTTTTATTTTTGGAAAGTTTTACACATTAGATTTCTTTTTGAACAGAATAAAATCTGTTTTTTGTGTTGCCATTTTCAGAGAGCCATATTTTTTTTATTTTTCGGGCGATTGTCTCAGGTAGGTTATCATTTTTGCGGGAAAAGATGACGGTTTGATTGGTACCATTTTGGGATAAATACGCCTTTTTGATCGCCTGCTATTACACTTTTTGTAAGAGAAGGTGACCAAAAAAATTTATGTTTTGGCACGTTTTTTTTTTTTTTTACTGCGTTCACCTGGCCGGGTGTATGACGTGATATTTTTATAGAGCCGGTCGATACGGACGCGGCAATACCTAATATGTTTATCTTTCTTTTTTTAGCTTTTTTTTACCTTTTTTTTGGAAAATGGCTTTTTTTTTTTTTTTACTTGAAACTTTTATGATTATTTTTTTTTTTTTAGGAAACTTTATTTTTTAACTTTTTTTCCACTTTAACTTTTGGGGGTCTGATCCCCTTTACAATGCATTACAATACTTTTGTATTGTAAAGCATTGGCTGTAAGTGTATTACTCAGTGTAATACACTTACAGCCTGCTTCCTGTGCGATCCAGGGGGCTGGATTGCACAGGAACGCAGGGATAGCAGCCACGATGCCTAAGGAAGGCATCAGGCTGCTATCCGAGCCATCGGGTCCCCATCACAGCAGCGCGGGGACCCGATGCCCCCCCCCCCGCTCACCATCCTGAACTCCTTTGACTCCCGCACACCGCATGTGCCGCGGTCAACGCTGACCGCGGCACATGAAGGGTTAATGCGCCGGCATCGGTGTTTTCACCGATGCTGGCGCATTCAGTAGGGGTCCGGCACTTGGGCACAGCCAGACCCCCACCGCTGATCAGGCGGGCGCAGCGCTGGGACTTGTGGCAGTGATTTTTGCGCCGTACACGTACGGCGCTGGGAGTCTAAGGGTTAAGGCTAAAATTAATGATGTCACTAAGGGTTTAAAAATAAAATGGTGTGCCCTGAGTTGTGCGCCAACCAGATTTACTGCAGACACACATTAAAAATCTACAATAAAATATAGACACAACTTGAGGGGTGCACTGGTGCGGGGTGCATGCACTGGTCTTCTACACAAAGTGTCTTCATTAGCTAAGTGTCATGCAGTTAAACATATTGTAGATTGTATCTGTAGTTACAATGTGTGATATTTAGAGCGTTGCTGCCGGTGCCGAGCATGGTACTAGATTTGTTGATGTTTCTTTGATTAGTTCCTCCTCTTCTGGTGTGCAAATCAGCTTGTTAATTAGCCTAAAACCAGTTGAATTCCCATAGTTCCATTCTTACTCAGTCTTATAAATGTAGACACAACTTGAGGGGTGCACTGGTGCGGGATGCATGCACTGGTCTTCTACGCAAAGTGTCTTCATAGCTAATAGTCCTACAGTTAAACATGACAGTTAGACAGGGCAGGAGACAGGTAGGATATCCATGCTACACATTCTCACATTCTTCCTTAAGTACGTACCTAGCTTTATGTCACTCTTTCTATATGCTCTCTACCTTCACATTCACCACCCTGTTCCTCCTCCATTACCTTCCATCCACATCTGCCCCTCTCTCCTTCACTCCCCCGTGTACAGCTCCCATGCATTGTTCACCTTCCTTAATCATCTGAACCCATCGTGTCCCAGGGTACAGCACAACAAGTGCTCTCACAAATCCAACAACCATTTGCTCTTCCTCTCTTTAGGCTAGTTTCACACTAGCAGCAGCACGGATCTGGCGGGTGAAGGGGCCCGCCAAATCCGTGCTGCCGCAGGTGCACGTGTGGGGCCGGAACCACTGTATTCACTGTAATGGGGGCGGGCCGCGGATCTGGTCGCAGCATGTTAACTCCTGCTGAGAGGCGGCTGGAACGAAAATACAAAATGCTGTACTGTACAGTGAATGGGCCAGAGCACAGTTCCGGCCCCACACGTGCACCTGCGGCAGCACGGACCTGGCGAGCCGCTTCACCCGCCGGATCCGTGCTGCCGCTAGTGTGAAACTAGCCTTACTTCTACTTATCATCTCAGGGGATATCTCTCCTAACCCTAGCCCACCATGCCCCAACATCAACCCCTCCCCACCTCTAAGAGAAACCCCACCAACCTCATGAACATTCATCGTCCACCTTCTCTTCTCTCTTTCAATTGTGCACTCTTGAATCCATGGTCTGTCTGTAACAAGCTCCATTCTACACTCTACACTCTACACTCTCCACTCTACATTCAAAACTTCTTTTTAACTAACTCTCTTAACCTGCTGGCCCTCACTGAAACCTGGATTCAGGAATCTGACACTGCTTCCCCTGCTGCCCTCTCGTATGACGGCCTACACTTCTCCCACACCCCCAGACCTGAGAACAGACATGTTGGTGGAGTTGGCATACTCCAGTCCCCACAATGCACTTTCCCGGTCATTGTTCCAGTTCCATCACTCTCATTCCCTTTCTTTGAGGTTCACACCCTCAGGCTTTTCCATCCCCTCTCTCTCAGAGTAGCAGTTGTATACCATCCCCCTGCCTCACCCACCCAGTTCCTGGACCACTTTGTTGCCTGGCTGACACACTTCCTGTCCTAACCCTTATCTTGGAAGACTTGAACATCCCCATAAATGGCCCCATGTCCCCGTCTCCCTCTCAGCTTCTCTCTCTAACCTCCTCTCTTGGCCTTTCTCAACTTTCTAACTCTCAGACACACAAAGACGTTAACACACTTGACTTGGTCTTCTTCCGGCTTTGCTCAATCTCCAACTTTAATAACTCACCTCTCCCGCTCTCTGACCACAACATCTTCTCCTTCACTCTCACTAATCTGCACCTATCCCAGCACACCCCTGCCTATGACACGCACAGAAACCTACAGGCCATAGACCCTCGTACACTTACAAACACACTCTACATGCATCTTTGTCCCCAATTTCTTCCCTCTTCTGCCCTGATCTGGCCGTAAACCACTACAACGACACCCTAAGAAGCACCCTGGACAAAGTAGCACCCCCTACCCTCTGAACCTTCAAACACAGACCAAAACAACCCTGGCTTACACTGCAAACTCGCTTCCTACAGCTGAACGCCTATGGAGGAAAACTCGCACACCAGAGATTTTCCTCCATTACAAATTCATGCTAGGGACCTATAACTCTGCCCTCCACCTCGCTAAACAGACTTACTTCACCAACCTAATCTCCTCACTGTCCAACAACCCAAAAAAACTCTTTGACACTTTTCCACTCCCTCCTCAGTCCTAAAGTTCAGGCACTTATCACAGACCTCTCTGCTGAAGACCTCGCTGCCTGCTTCACAGAGAAAATAGAAAACATCCGTCATGAAATCAGCTCCCAGCCCCTAAGTGTTATTGATCCCCTTCCACCCCGCATCTCCTCTGGCTCACTGTCCACTTTTGACCCAGTCACGGAAGAAGAAGTCTCCAGGCTTCTCTCCTCTTCTCGTCCTAACACATGCGCCTCTTACCCTATTCCCTCACACCTACTCCAGTCTCTCTCTCTCCGTCTGTTACCACACACCTAACAAAAATGTTCAATCTCTCCCTCTTTTCTGGCATCTTCCCCTCCTCTTTCAAACACTCCTCTTTCAATCATTACCCCATTAATAAAAAAAGCATCTTTCGACCAGTCCTGCTCAACTAACTACAGACCAGTCTCCAATCTTCCCTTCATCTCTAAACTCCTGGAGCGTTTGGTCTACTCTCGCCACATCATCCGCTATCTCTCTGCTCACTCTCACCTTAATCCACTACAATCTGGTTTCCGCCCCCTACATTTGACAGAAACTGCCCTCACCAAAGTGACAAATTACCTCTTGACAGCAAAACGCAACGGGGACTATACTCTGCTCATTCTCCTTGACCTCTCTGCAGCTTTTGACACTGTAGACCACCATCTCCTACTCGCCATTCTCCAATCCATCGGTCTAAAGGACACCGCCCTCTCCTAGTTTTCTTCCTATCTTTCTGATCGCTCCTTCAGTGTATCATTCGCTGGCTCCATTTCTTCTCCTCTCCCCCTCACTGTTGGCGTTCCTCAGGGTTCAGTCCTAGGCCCTCTCCTCTTCTTTTTGGTTTCCAGTACCATCTCTATGCTGATGACACACAACTGTGCACGTCATCCCCTCACATCACCCCTGCTGTATTACAGAACACCAGTGACTGTCTATCTGCCGTCTTTAATATCATGTCCTCTCTTTATCTGAAACTAAATCTTTCAAAAACTGAACTTCTTGTGTTCATCTACTAACCTACCCAAGCCTGATATCTCCCTCTCAGTGTGCGACACCATCATCACTCCTAGGCAGCACGCCCGCTGTCTCGGTGTGACGTTTGATACTGATCTTTCCTTCACCCCCTATATTCAGTCTCTCGCCTGCTCATGTCGCCTGCACCTCAAAAAGATCTCTGGAATCCGCCCCTTTCTCACTATGGAAACAACAAAAACTCTCATTGTTGCCCTGATACATTCCCGTCTTGATTACTGCAACTTACTTTTAATTGGCCTCACCCTCACCAGACTCTCCCTGCTCCAATCTATTCTTAATGCAGCAGCCAGGGTCGCCTATCTGTCTAACCACTACTTTGATGCCTCTGCCCTGTGGCAGTCACTGCACTGGTTGCCCATTCAGTATAGAATCTAATTTAAACTGCTCGTCCTCACCCACAAAGCTCTCTACAGTGCTGCACCCCCCTACATCTCTTCCCTTATCTCTGTCTATCACCCCACCCATGCTCTCCGTTCCACCCATGCTTCTCCAGGATTTCTCCCGAGCTGCATCGGTTCTCTGGAATCCCCTACCCCAGGAAATCAGGCTAAATCACAACATGCATAGCTTTAGGCGCTCCCTCAAAACATATATTTTTAGGTTGGCCTATCACCTCCCCTGATCTAACTCCTCTCCTAGCCCATTTATCATTCCCTGAATCTGATCCTCCAGCAAACTCTCCATCGCACCCAGAAGCACTTTATATATTAGCTGGTGACTGGGTCATACAGCTCTATATCTGCTCCCCTATTCTCCCAAGTTGGCTGGACCATTGTACAAAACAAGCACTTCTACCTTCTGTATCACCCCTATCTCCTCATAGATTGTAAGCTATTGCGAGCAGGGCCCTCATTCCTCTTGTTGTAATAATTGCTATGTTATTTATCACTTTTTGTACATGAACCCCTGAACTGTAAAGCGCTCTGGAATATGTTGGCGCTATATAAATAAAGATTATTATTATTAAAAATCTACAATAAAAAAGTGATATTTTTGGGAGGGTTTTCCAATTTTAGCATGAATGTTAGGCGGTGAAAATGGGGGTTGTGGTGCATCCGGCATATTGTTCACGACAACTAGAACAAGATGCAAAATACACCACATTAGCAGTTTTGCAATTCATTTAGCTCTTGTTAGCAGGTGACTTTTCCACTTCTACTAGGGGGCAGGCTTTGCATTTTTTTTTGTGGCTACATTTGTAACTACCCATATAGGAAAGCCATGTTATTTTTATTTTTTTGCTGATAAGACACATCTAAAAGACTTTGAGATAAAATAAAACCCAAAGTGGGGACCTTTCCAGCAGCAAATTTCACCTTTTCCGATAATGTGAGAATTTATTCACCAACAAAGCTTTGTTGGTGAATAAATTCTCACATTATTGAAGACAAAGAGTGCTGCGGTCATCTATCATCTCGTGCATTGCTGGGGCCTGACTGGCTGGGGCCTAACACCACTGGCACCGCCACTGCTGATATTTGATACAAATAGTGAGTAGTGCTGTCTTTCAATTTTGATCACCTTTTCCGATAAACCACTTCTCAAGCTGTCATCTAGATATGATAATGTATTTTGCATGATCCCTTTGGCCTCATAATATTGCTTGCTGTAACCTGTAACAAAAGCAAAGCCACGTTCTTTCTTTATCATCTTTTGGGAGGGACATGGCAGCATGTTTATCCTTGATTGAATCCTCCCTTCCAGAGATTCTTCCCTGCAATATGCAGCATTCAAAATTTCATAAGAATAACCCCCAGCTAGTAATCTGTTAGGTAAAGCCGATGACTCCTTAGAAAAAATATGTATTTCGAGAAACAGTTCCATCTTAGACAAACCCTTAAAGGGGTTATCCAGTATCTACAACAGCCCTCCGCGGCGCTCCTGGTCCCTGTGCTGCCGCTGGTTCTCCCTGAACACTGATGAAAACATCCGGTGTTGGGGAGGGGAGGTTAGTGCAGCCAATGGCAGGAGGTGACGGGGACGGGCCTCCCTAGCATCACCCACCTCTCACTGGCTGCTCCCCCCAACACCGCATGTTTTCATCTGTGTTAAGGGAGTAGCAGCAGTGGTGGTGTGGGGACCAGGAGCGCCACAGGTCATCAATGAAACGTCAGAATAGGGAGCAAATAAAAAGATTAGAAGGAGAAAATATGTAGCAAGTCTCCCAACTGGCCACATAAATGTTTGCAAATGAGAGGAAAATGTTGCCCCCATAGAGGCCACTGTTTGCAAATAGAACCGTCCACTGAAAATGAAGAAATTATGTTGGAGTAAAAATTGGGTGGATATTAGAGATGAGCGAATCTATTCGCCGCTTTGTATATTTGTTATGAAGCCTCCTTATTTCCTACTCTGAAGCAAATTATTCAGATTCAGATTAATTTATTCAGATTCGCTTCATTTGATTCGTAAATGTTCTTAACATTTTGAACGCTAACGCTACGTACGCATTCCTCCTGCCTCCCGGCCCCCAGAAGTGGGGAAAAGACGATACGCCCCTCAAGAGTGTGAAAGTGAAGATATGCCCCCCTCAGAAGCGGGAAAAACCAGCCCAGCCCACTGAGAACTATCTATTTGCAAGTATAGGGAGTGAAGACTCCTCCCTCATTACTCCGCCCTCCCCTCCAGTTCAAGCCAGCGGTGAGCAAGACACCACAGCATGGCGAAACAACTATGCCCAAAGTGGGGAGAGATGGCATTTGGTAGCGAGTACCCCAAACCACCGGCCAGTCCAGGGGAGATCAGAGTGTCACAATTGACCTCGAGAATCGCACGGGCACCAGAGGTGTCCGACGTGCCAGCTGGTGCAGCAGAGGGGGCTAGAGCGTCCACTCCTCCGCCCAGGAGGAGAACAACAACACCTTCCATGCGGCAGAATCCCATCATGCCTGCATCAGTGACGGCCCGCACCCAGACCCTATGGAAGAAAGCGGTGGAGGACTGGGTCATCCAAGTGCTTGACCATCCGAGGCCGGGAGACCCTATGCTGGAACGGCATAAAGGAACTGTCCTATGGTTTTCATTTGAGCGAGGCAGTGGCTTCCTTGCTGACGACGAGGACGGCAAGGAGTACTTTGTGGGCCGCAGGTCTGTGAAACGGTCTTACCTGCCCCAAGCCCGTCACAGCCTATATGTGGGGGATCAGGTGGAATATACCCCCATGGCATCCTTGAAAGGCCCCTTTGGGGATTTCCTGCCTGAGTACTAAGAAGCTAGTAATTTTCCACTGCTGGAATAAGGGACTATGCAGAGGTATATTTTGGAGGGAAAAACCAGACACAGTTACTTTTGACCATCTGGTTTAGCTCTGTCAGGCTGTTGTTTACGACTCAAAACTGCTTGGTTGTTCCCAAAGACTTGTATTGCGGCACAATACAAGTGTATGGCAGCCTTGAACTGCAACATTGTTTCTGTTAAGCTGTGATTCTTCAGCTTCAGCCCTTCCACTAGAAGTTTCTTAATCAGTTAGAAACTATAAAAAAGTGGAGCAGTCATACACTCTAGTTATCTGCAGATAGGAACCAGTGTTTAGTAGGAGAGACTCTGTTCTGCTCACATGATGACCAGGAGGCATCCTGCCGCCTCCAGATGGTGCTCTGGGAATGGTACATGGTGCTAACTTCTGACTTGTGGATGTGTGGATCCTGGCGGCCAGCCTGGGAGAGTTTGGCAAGTCTAGCTCTGTATGCAGCACTGATTGCCTCCTGAGAGACTGGTTCCCCGATACAAAGCTCATAATGTGCCCCCTTTATACCCTGTACTATACCCTATCATACCTTGTATTATGCCCCATTATCAAACCCTGTTCTGTGCCTTTTTATACCCTGTACTATGCCCCATTATCACACTCTGTATCCCCCATTATGCCCTATATTGTGCTTCCTTATCATATCCTGTACAAAGCCCCTCCCTTGAACTGTGCCCCCTTATCCTACCCTGTACTGTACCCTCTACCCTGTGCTGTGCACATTTATCATAACCTGTGCCTTCTTATACCTTATACAGTGCCCTCTATTTATATACTGTGCACACTTATCATACACTGTACTGTGACCTCTTATTATATCCCGTAGTGTTCTCCCTTATCATGTGCTGTACTGTGCTCCCTTACAGTGCCCCTAGTCATATACTGTACTCTTCCCCCTTATCCTGTACTGTGTCCTATTATTACACCCTGTACGGTGTCCTCTTATTATACCCTGCCTGACTTAGGTTTTTCGCCAACATTTAGGCGTGTTTTCAGGCATAAATGTTAGAAAATTCTTGGCTTGTCACACCCCTGCTCCTCCCCTGTTTTGCCCAGCTGCTGAACACAGCAAGGCTGGTTAAAAAAAGGACTTTTCGACTAAAATAGTTGCAAGTCCCTTAATAAATGACCCCCAATGGCTGTGTTAAAGTGACCTAAGAAGGAGAGAGGCAGCTGTAGTTAATAATTTAACCCACTTTGCCATGTGATGGCTTGTATCCCGCAAGACCAGCTGTAATTTTTTTAAGCACTATTTTGCCATGAAGATTAGTAAGTGTTTAATTATACCACCTAAATAAGACCCTTATAAAACATATGTATTTTATTAATTCAATTAAAAATTCAAATTCATATACAAAAAAAACCAAAAAACATTATTTGATACTACACATTTCACATCTAATTAATTATTCGATGTGACAGATATCAAGATTGATAAAAGCAGATAATCCTGAGTTCTGGCCCTGTTTCAGCCCTTATTTAGAACTCAGCCCAGGGACATCCCCATATGGTAGGGATTCCCTGTCCTCGAACCTCCCCTAAACGGACCCTATGAGGCCCTACAAACACTCATACGGATACCTAAAGCATCCCCAACGCGTTTCCCCCAATCATTTGGGTTCATCAGGGGGATAATCATATGAGAAGTCAATTTACATCAATGATAAACCCTATACTAGGGATCAATATAAAACACCCTATATTAGGGAACAATATAACACACACTCTCCAGATAGCTGATAAGGACAGACACAATGCAGTAGGGAATTACCACCATTTATAAGGGTGAGCAGGACTTAGTCACACATTCCATCTTCAGATGGTCACCTAGAAGACAATATATATGGAAGTCACACTCAATCCTGCTGAGGCATAACACTACCAGTATGGTAATATCTCTGGTGCTTACCCCTCTGTGTAGTCCTGCTCCATGTATATCCCCCCTGCGCCCAGTGAGCGATGCACCTCGCTGGGAGAAGATTCCCCTCTTTTATATTTGAGCAGCGCGTGTGTCCGCGCTCAAAACGCCAAAGTCACGTGACCCACGATCCGGTCACGTGACCGGAACTTCCGGCTCGGTGGAACGCACCATTGAAACGCATATCCACCGATATAGGAAGTCCACCAAGTCACATGGGTTTCCTCCATGTTTCTGATAGGCATAAGGCTACTGGCACATAATGCCCTATTGTTTACTATACAGAGGGGTTAGTAATCAGGCATATCTGGTTCCACTGTTCATAACAATGCCCAATGGTTTTATTTATGCAAATGTGTATATATATATCCATTATATCTATAAAAGGTAACGCTGATGCCCAGTATTTATATTAGTGTACAGAGTGGCACAGATTGATGAAATAGCGCACACTCTCATCATGGTTAGTATTTTGTACTTTGGGTGCTTCTCGCACCACTGGCCCAGCTATGGAACTAAATGTATAATTTCAACAAAAGGCGTAGCGGGACATATTTATTTAAATTTTATATATGTGTTCTTTTTATAGAAAACAGCTAAACGTGAGCCGTTCATTCAACCCCAAAGGGGACTGGGAACGAAACCTATAGATCCATTCCGTTTCTTTCTGTAGGATCCTACGGTCCCAGTCACCTCCGCGTAACGATTGGGGTACCAATTCCAACACTGAGAATTTCATCAATTTTGGGTCACCCCCATGGACTTCTCTCATATGGCTAGCCACAGGTGTTTCTTTCTTTTTAGACACATCATTGACATGTTCACAAATCCTTCTTCTCAGTTCCCGTTTTGTTTTTCCAACATAGTCTTTGGGGCAGGTGCATTGGCATATGTAGACTACACCTCTACTCTTACAATTAATAAAGTTCTTTATAAACACCCTTTCCTTTGTGGAAGAACATATGATAAACTTGTCTGTGGAAACAAATTCACAGGCCTTACACGAGCCACACCTGAACATCCCTCTTGGTTGTCTATCAAGCCATGTCCCTGTGCTTATCGGTGCCACATAATGACTATGCACCAGCCGGTCACGGAGACTCCTACCCCTTCGATAAGTCAGGCTAGGAGTACTCGTGATTACCTCAGTCAAATCATAGTCAAGAGACAAAATCGGCCAGTATTTGTTGAGGATCTCTCGGATCTCTCTGTTAGCCGTGTCATAGGTAGAGATTAGACGGAGCTGCCCCCGACTCTCTTTTTCTTTTACCCTTGGGCTCAGAAGTGCGCCCCGGTCCTCTGACTGTGCATGTTGGAAAGCTTGTTTTAAAACCTTCTCTGGGTATCCCCTATTCTTGAGTCTGCCAAATAATTCTCTTGACTCATGATGGAAACATTCTACATTGGAACAGTTCCTACGCACCCTTAGGTACTGTCCCCGAGGGATGCCCCTCTTCAAAGAGGGAGGATGATGGCTACTCCAATGTAATATGGAGTTAGTGGCTGTTGGTTTCCTGTATATGTTGGTAGTTAATTTGTCCCCATTCCTTTCAACTAAAACGTCCAGAAAGGTTATCCTATCTCTATGGATTTCATATGTGTATTTCATCCCAATATCATTGATATTGAGGTCATTAATGAATGTCACAAACTCATCATGCTCACCCTTCCATATAACAAAGACGTCGTCTATAAAACGCGTCCAGAAGACGATCTTTTCATTCCACCAAATTTGGTGGTCTGGAAACACGATTTTGTCCTCCCACCAGCCCAGGAAGAGATTTGCGTACGTGGGGGCACAAGGGCTCCCCATCGCAGTCCCCCTGAGCTGGTGGTAGAACCGTGCATCAAATATGAAAAAGTTATGGGTGAGAACATATCGCAATAGAAGTAAAATAAATGAATTATGGGACCGAAACTGAGTGCCTCTTGTACTTAAATAGTATGCCACTGCTCCCAGTCCCTTCTCATGTGGGATTGAGCTATACAGTGACTCAACATCAATGCTTGCTAGCCAACATGATGGTTCTATAATCAAGGTGTCAATTTTATTAAGAAAATCCATGGTATCCCTTGTGTAGGAAGGGAGGGCAGTCACAAATTCTCCAAGCACCTTATCCAAATATACCCCACTATTTTGAATAAGGGAACCAACACCCGAAACAATTGGTCGCCCCTTCAAGGGGTTCACCCCCTTGTGAACCTTCGGGAGCCCATAAAAGGTAGCTATTATGGGGTTCTCGGGTAACATAAAATTAAACTCCGTCCTGTTAATTACACGTGTACCAAGGCCAGTTTCGAGAATATTTTTTAGCTCCAATAGAAATGATTCAGTGGGATCTCTGTCTAATATCTGATAACTTCTTCTATCTTTTAATAGATCCCGGCACATTTCACGATATAGGTTATGATCAAGGATAACCAGGTTACCACCCTTATCTGCCTGCTTTATGATTATTGACTTATCCCTCTCCAGTGATCTAAGTGCCTCCCCTTCTTCACGAGTCAAATTGAAGCCAAACGGGGGGCCAAGATTTAAACGTTCAAGATCAGAGATGACCATCTGGAGAAAGATGTCTATATGTTCATAATTAAAAATAGGTGGCATTCTCCTACTTATGGGTGATAATTCTGTGAAGGGCCCTTCGCCCGGATTGCGAGCTCCCTCCTCCCATAGATCCATTAATAATTCTAAATCTGGGTAATCTTTTTCATTAATGCCTAATTTCTGACAGGTCTGACGGTTGTTGTTTCTACAAAATTTATACCATTTTAACTTCCTACAAAAAAGATGTAAATCTTTTACCCAGGTAAAAAGATGAAAACTAGTCGTTGGAACAAATGATAACCCCTTACTTAATACATCTATCTCAATTTTAGTGAAACCCCGAGATGTTAAATTTATGATTTGTAATTCATTGTTGATCCCTGACTTGTCTGGGTTTTTATTCGTTCCCGTAGCTGGTATGGGGCTTGTTGTTTCTCTAAAAAAGAGGAGGAACACGAGGAAGAGGGTAAGGAGGACTGTGTGGGTGCAACACTGCCTCCATACGGTGGAATGGGGGGGAGATGTGGAGGAATATATTGATAGTTCACATTCAAATTTCCTCTTTGTCTGTTCCATCTCTGCCATCTCCTCCCTTGCCTCCTGGATGTTGGGCCACCACGTACCCAGTCCCCCTTCCTCTGATCACCCACTGTCTCTAAATCCGAATTTTCGGGGTCAGACGATGACGCTTCAGACGCCGATGGGGGTATGTTCTTATTTTTGGTCTGTGTATATGCTCTATTTTCTTTAAAGTCACTTAAATCCCTCACAAACTGCCTGTGTTTACGTTCTTTTAAGAGATTTTGAAACTTCTCAACTGACGTTTGTAATGAGGACTCACGTTTACTAAATTCTTCGTCACTCTTAAATTTAAGGGCTGCCTCAATCAGCTCCTGTAATTTTGCTGAGGTGGTGTCAAATTTACATCAGATTTACATCTTTTTTGTAGGAAGTTAAAATGGTATAAATTTTGTAGAAACAACAACCGTCAGACCTGTCAGAAATTAGGCATTAATGAAAAAGATTACCCAGATTTAGAATTATTAATGGATCTATGGGAGGAGGGAGCTCGCAATCCGGGCGAAGGGCCCTTCACAGAATTATCACCCATAAGTAGGAGAATGCCACCTATTTTTAATTATGAACATATAGACATCTTTCTCCAGATGGTCATCTCTGATCTTGAACGTTTAAATCTTGGCCCCCCGTTTGGCTTCAATTTGACTCGTGAAGAAGGGGAGGCACTTAGATCACTGGAGAGGGATAAGTCAATAATCATAAAGCAGGCAGATAAGGGTGGTAACCTGGTTATCCTTGATCATAACCTATATCGTGAAATGTGCCGGGATCTATTAAAAGATAGAAGAAGTTATCAGATATTAGACAGAGATCCCACTGAATCATTTCTATTGGAGCTAAAAATATTCTCGAAACTGGCCTTGGTACACGTGTAATTAACAGGACGGAGTTTAATTTTATGTTACCCGAGAACCCCATAATAGCTACCTTTTATGGGCTCCCGAAGGTTCACAAGGGGGTGAACCCCTTGAAGGGGCGACCAATTGTTTCGGGTGTTGGTTCCCTTATTCAAAATAGTGGGTATATTTGGATAAGGTGCTTGGAGAATTTGTGACTGCCCTCCCTTCCTACACAAGGGATACCATGGATTTTCTTAATAAAATTGACACCTTGATTATAGAACCATCATGTTGGCTAGCAAGCATTGATGTTGAGTCACTGTATAGCTCAATCCCACATGAGAAGGGACTGGGAGCAGTGGCATACTATTTAAGTAACAAGAGGCACTCAGTTTCGGTCCCATAATTCATTTATTTTACTTCTATTGGCGATATGTTCTCACCCATAACTTTTTCATATTTGATGCACGGTTCTACCACCAGCTCAGGGGGACTGCGATGGGGAGCCCTTGTGCCCCCACGTACGCAAATCTCTTCCTGGGCTGGTGGGAGGACAAAATCGTGTTTCCAGACCACCAAATTTGGTGGAATGAAAAGATCGTCTTCTGGACGCGTTTTATAGACGACGTCTTTGTTATATGGAAGGGTGAGCATGATGAGTGTTGTGACATTCATTAATGACCTCAATATCAATGATATTGGGATGAAATACACATATGAAATCCATAGAGATAGGATAACCTTTCTGGACGTTTTAGTTGAAAGGAATGGGGACAAATTAACTACCAACATATACAGGAAACCAACAGCCACTAACTCCATATTACATTGGAGTAGCCATCATCCTCCCTCTTTGAAGAGGGGCATCCCTCGGGGACAGTAACCTAAGGGTGCGTAGGAACTGTTCCAATGTAGAATGTTTCCATCATGAGTCAAGAGAATTATTTGGCAGACTCAAGAATAGGGGATACCCAGAGAAGGTTTTAAAACAAGCTTTCCAACATGCACAGTCAGAGGACCGGGGGCGCACTTCTGAGCCCAAGGGTAAAAGAAAAAGAGAGTCGGGGGCAGCTCCGTCTAATCTCTACCTATGACACGGCTAACAGAGAGATCCGAGAGATCCTCAACAAATACTGGCCGATTTTGTCTCTTGACTATGATTTGACTGAGGTAATCAACGAGTACTCCTAGCCTGACTTATCGAAGGGGTAGGAGTCTCCGTGACCGGCTGGTGCATAGTCATTATGTGGCACCGATAAGCACAGGGACATGGCTTGATAGACAACCAAGAGGGATGTTCAGGTGTGGCTCGTGTAAGGCCTGTGAATTTGTTTCCACAGACAAGTTTATCATATGTTCTTCCACAAAGGAAAGGGTGTTTATAAGAACTTTATTAATTGTAAAGAGTAGAGGTGTAGTCTACATATGCCAATGCACCTGCCCCAAAGACTATGTTGGAAAAACAAAACGGGAACTGAGAAGAAGGATTTGTGAACATGTCAATGATGTGTCTAAAAAGAAAGAACACCTGTGGCTAGCCATATGAGAGAAGTCCATGGGGGTGACCCAAAATTGATGAAATTCTCAGTGTTGGAATTGGTACCCAATCGTTACGCGGAGGTGACTGGGACCGTAGGATCCTACAGAAAGAAACGGAATGGATCTATAGGTTTCGTTCCCAGTCCCCTTTGGGGTTGAATGAACGGCTCACGTTTAGCTGTTTTCTATAAAAAGAACACATATATAAAATAAAAAATTTAAAATTTAAATAAATATGTCCCGCTACGCCTTTTGTTGAAATTATACATTTAGTTCCATAGCTGGGCCAGTGGTGCGAGAAGCACCCAAAGTACAAAATACTAACCATGATGAGAGTGTGCGCTATTTCATCAATCTGTGCCACTCTGTACACTAATATAAATACTGGGCATCAGCGTTACCTCTTTATAGATATAATGGATATATATATACACATTTGCATAAATAAAACCATTGGGCATTGTTATGAAGTGGAACCAGATATGCCTGATTACTAACCCCTCTGTATAGTAAACAATAGGGCATTATGTGCCAGTAGCCTTGCCTATCAGAAAACATGGAGGAAACCCATGTGACTTGGTGGACTTCCTATATCGGTGGATATGCGTTTCAATGGTGCGTTCCACCGAGCCGGAAGTTCCGGTCACGTGACCGGATCGTGGGTCACGTGACTTTGGCGTTTTGAGCGCGGACACACGCGCTGCTCAAATATAAAAGAGGGGAATCTTCTCCCAGCGAGGTGCATCGCTCACTGGGCGCAGGGGGGATATACATGGAGCAGGACTACACAGAGGGGTAAGTACCAGAGATATTACCATACTGGTAGTGTTATGCTCAGCAGGATTGAGTGTGACTTCCATATATATTGTCTTCTAGGTGACCATCTGAAGATGGAATGTGTGACTAAGTCCTGCTCACCCTTATAAATGGTGGTAATTCCCTACTGCATTGTGTCTGTCCTTATCAGCTATCTGGAGAGTGTGTGTTATATTGTTCCCTAATATAGGGTGTTTTATATTGATCCCTAGTATAGGGTTTATCATTGATGTAAATTGACTTCTCATATGATTATCCCCCTGATGAACCCAAATGATTGGGGGAAACGCGTTGGGGATGCTTTAGGTATCCGTATGAGTGTTTGTAGGGCCTCATAGGGTCCGTTTAGGGGAGGTTCGAGGACAGGGAATCCCTACCATATGGGGATGTCCCTGGGCTGAGTTCTAAATAAGGGCTGAAACAGGGCCAGAACTCAGGATTATCTGCTTTTATCAATCTTGATATCTGTCACATCGAATAATTAATTAGATGTGAAATGTGTAGTATCAAATAATGTTTTTTGGTTTTTTTTGTATATGAATTTGAATTTTTAATTGAATTAATAAAATACATATGTTTTATAAGGGTCTTATTTAGGTGGTATAATTAGATTCAAGTTGGATTTAAGACTCAGGACCATTTGTTTATATCAAATATTGGTTATTAGTAAGTGTTTAACTTATGTTAACCTTTATTACCGGTCAAATAAAAGCAATAACATTGTAGAAAGGTTTTTCTAAAGTTTATAAAGGTTACAATCTAATAGTATCTGCACCAACCACACTTGCCTTCTAGTCCTAGTTTTCCTATGACGTACATTTATTAAAATATTTCACCATTTTGCCAATATACACGCAAAATTGCATTTTTATATATATTTGCTCAAATAAAATTAGATTAGCAAAATGGGTCCTGCACCTTTGTAAAAAATGAAATCACTACAATAAGTCTACATTCACACAACAGTGAAAAATGCGAGTGTGATGGCTGATTTATTATTGGCGTCAGAAGGCCCTTTTCAGAACCATCGAGGTCTATTGGGCTATTGGCATGGCCATTTTTTTTAATGGCTCTTGAAAAACGGCATAAAAAAATAGGACATGTCCTATTTGGGCCATTTTTAAAGGTCTTCTTTTAGAAAGCACCAGTTAAAAAATGGGTGTTAAAAACGGGCCATATTATCATTTTTAACAGCCTTTTTTTAAATTTTCATGGTAATGTAGCCTATGGGCAAAAGAAGATCCTGTACAAAGGACCAAGGCCAAAGTCAATGTATCAACTGGAAAACATTAGCATTACTGTAAGCCATTGATCAGTTGCCTCCAGCACTGTAGCTGTGGTGAAACTACAACTCCCAGAATGCACACCTGCCTAACTGTTCTCATAATTCCAACAGATGTTAATGAAGCATGCCGTCAGATGTAGATTCACAACAGCTGGAGGGCCCCCTTGCCAGAAGTGCTCTGCTAATTGCCTTTTTTTTCCGTTTTGTTTGCAGTGCATCTTATAAAGCGAACACTAGTGAGCGCTTCCATATTGGAAGCACTCACTAGCCTGCAGGAGGAGGGGGAGAGAATTGCTGCCAGCCCTGTACTCAGTAAAGCCTAGAATGTATTGGCTTCTTTGAGGTCGTGACATCATGAGATCATGTGATCTCTTCTTCCCGCCCCTTACAGACTGCGCCAGATACAGGAAAAGAGCTGTAAGGAGAAGCAGAGCAAGAGCAGCACTGCTTAGTCCGGAGCAGGGAGAGTGCAGGCAGGTCTGCAGTGGTCAGTGATTTCTGGTGAGGGGTCTGGGGGCTGTATTTTTATGTAGTTTGTAGTGGAGTATATAAGGGGTCTAAGAGCTGCTGGAAGCTCTTATAAAGTCAATTACAGTTATATTACTCATCATACATCACCTTGCAAAGTATTTTTAACTCCTTAGTGCCCCCCTCTGCATTATGGATTTTGCCTCCTCTGTGCCCTCTCCACATGGTGCATTTTGCCTTCTCTGTGCCCCCTCCATACTGTGATTTTGCCTCCTCCGTGCCCCCTCCATACTGTGGTTTTGCTTCCTCCACGCCCCCTCCACGCAGTGGGTTTTGTCTCCTCCATGCCCCCTCCACATGGTGGGTTTTGTCTCCTCCGTGTGCCCCCTCCACGCGGTGGGTTTTGTCTCCTCCGTGCCCCCTTCACGCGGTGGGTTTTGTTTCCTCTGTGCCCCCCCACGCTGTAGGTTTTGCCTTTTCTGTGCCCCCCTTCACAGGGCGGTTTTGCCTACTCTGTGTCCCCTCCACACGATGCGTTTTGCCTCCTCTGTGTCCCCTCCACACAATGCGTTTTGCCTCCTCTGTGCCCCCTCCACACTGTGGTTTTGCCTTCTGAGTGCACTATATACACACAGATTTTTGCAATAAGCGATGCCTCTAATCCCATCCATTCTCCTCTGTGCTCCACAACAATAAGAATGTCCACTTATTGCCATCTACAAGAGTGATGTGCCTTAGGGTCCATTCACACATCTGCAATTGTTTTGCGGTCTGCAAATTGCGGATCTGGAAAACTCAAAAACCAGCCATGTGCGTCAAAGGCTTTGATTGTACCCTTAGACTGGTGTATGAAATGTCATTGTTAATAAAAGTGGGCCATAGAGTTTTGAGTAGTCAGGTTCAGCCTGTTGCTGTAATATTGGCATTTTTTCCTTTAGTTGTACATTTTTTTTGGTACAAGCTGGCTACACTATTTCGATAGCTCTTGAAAGTCCTGACACCCCCATAGACTATACATGTATTCTCAATAGGGAGAAGGAAGTAAGCCACTTCTAGACACCACTGAAAGTGGCTCCATTAATGGACACAGACAGAAGATGGCCACTGTGTCATATATGGACCCTTTGCTTACCAATAGATTATAGGGATGGCCCCTTATTTCGCTCTAAAAATCCACAGCATTCGGGAGCCATGAAAATCATTAGTTCAGTTACTTACATGCAATCTAACAGCAGGAAACAGTTCTTAAAGGTTATGTACGCCTTTGGGGGCAATTTTATTTTGTTATTGCATTGTAAAAATATGGAGTCATTTTCTCTGTACAGAGCTGAGATGCTCTACTAGCAGGATCTGAATTTTCTCTCTCTTCCTTCAGGCAGGGAGCTGACGGGCTCCTTATCTCTGGTCGCTGACCTTATAAACACTCATTAAATTTCAATCCTTATCTTACTGATAAGAATGGGGCTTAAATAAGTGTTCATGGTCTGTTACTAATTTAGAGATAAGGGCTATTAGATGACCCTGTACAAAGTGAAAGTAGGATGCGCACAGCTAGAAAAACAGTTAACCCTTTGTGAGAGAGAGGCTCAATATTTTTAACAAAGACCAAATTTAAAAAAATACATTTTTAGCCCAAAGTGAGTACATTAAAATGCAATCATTAAAATATTGCCCCCAAAGGTCTACATAGCCTTTAAGGTTTCAGTGGGCCCCTTGTACCTTTTAGGCTGCTGTACAGGTTGCACATATGATATATTCAGCCCTGGAAGGTTTTTCTCCATTAAGAACAAAAGCACTGGGCATGTTCAAATCTGCCATGCAGTGTCGTTTTTTTTCTCTGACATCTGCAGTTGAGTCACCACCATACACATTAGATGAACAGCATGTCCCACTGAAACTGGCTGGTTCAGCAGACATTCATCTAATGTGCGTTGCCATCCATTGGGTATGGCCACATGTTTAGGTTTCCTGATGAAGTTTTGGAAGATAAACTCAAGTGTGGATCATGAAAGGAGAGAAAGTATAAAGGACAATAGGATGGCTCCTTGGTTTTGAATTCACTCCTGGTTTTGGATTACATAACTGCATGCCAAATCCGGACCGTGTGGCCGCACCCTTAGATGCATTGCATACTACTTTCATCAGCTCAAGTCCTTCTTGTTGTAGTGTTTTTTGTTTTATTCATTTTCAAAGAAACATAGGAATACAATGGCATATCTTTAGTGCCAGAATATTGTGCCTGCATCATTTTAAGTTTGCGCCAAATTTATGATTTGGATTGTTAGGCTACTTTCACATACACATTGCAACTATACAGCAGAGGAACTCCCTGCCAGAGTTTGGCATTGTATTTGGCATAGCCAGATAGGGCCGGAGCACCACCAGACCCCTTTTACTATAATGGGAGTGTAATGGTAGCTTGCACTAGTTTTTGTCTGGCCAAATCTCGGCACTCATGCAGGAAGCTGGCCGGATCCCCACCGGGTCCCATTATATTACATGGGCTGTTCTATGGAAGGCATTATCCCGCTATGCGGATAAGGTGAACTCTGGCAGGCTGTCCCTCTGCAAGAACATCCTAATGGATAGTTTTAATGCATATGTGAAATTAGCCTTAAATGTGTCTAAAACTATGATGTTATATAACAGGGAAGATATGACACAATGCACCATAGAGCATTATACTATCAGAATGTTACACCACTTTTATACCACCTTGGAGCCAGTATGGTTTTTGTCAGAATCATGCCAAACACTGTCTATGACTGTGCAACAAAACAAAGCGCAAAGTAGGCACAGAAAAAATCGGGCAAAAAAACCTGTATATTAATACAATAAATTTGTGATGTAACACTTCATATATTTGGCACAGCAGGTGTGCACCTCAAATTCTGTCACAAATCAAGACACAATCCAGAAATTTGATATACCTGCCACATGTAATTCCCCAGAGGATCACTGCAAATGGTTAATTTAATGTTTTGGAATAAAATGTGATTTGTTGTTAAACCACATATTTCCTTCTGAACTGTGTATATCTAGTGGTAATGTATGGGCAAAAAAATAGTTTAACTGTCAGATTTGGTTAGGTTACCAGAGTCTTAGCTGAGAAGAACGAGAGACAAGACCTATAAGGGTCCATTCACACGTCCGTATTTGTGCACATCCTGGAAAACGGTCAGTTTTTTGCGGATCCGTTGTTCCGCAAAACAAATCAGTTTTTCCAGGACATCCGTTCGGTTTTTCCGTAAAAAACGGAAAGGATGTATCCATATTTTATCCGTTTCCACAAAAAATGGAAGGATGAATAACATCTGTACCTTTTCTTTTTTTTTCTCCCCTCCTGGAACGGAATCCGCAAATACGGATGACATGTGGATGCCTTTCCGCATGTCTTCCGCATTTTTTGCGGATCCATAGACTTTCATTGTGCTACGGACCGCAATTCGGGAGAAAAGTAGGACAGGAGGATTTCTTTATGCGGACAGTCGGAGCGGACACCACAAGGTGTACTGTCCGCATTTTTTCAGGACCCATTGAAATAAATGGATCCGCATCCTATCCGCATAATTGTCCGCAATTGCGGAAACGGATGCGAAAAAGGATGCGGACACATTATACGGACGTTTGAATAGACCCTAAGTGTGAACTCCTGCAAAGTAGGAGAGAGAAGCCTTCTCCAGGAGACTCCACTCCTGAGACTGAAAATATGCCAAAGAACTTTAGACATTTATAAAGGGTCTAGAATCACCAAGACCATGCACTGGATTCAGACATTATGGTATTTATGCCATAAAGACTTTACTGCTTGTGGAAAGGGTTAATTGTCTCTAGCATCCGTACCCTGCAGCCTGGGAATTGCAGAAAGAGTTAATGAGAACAGACTTGCATGCCTGTGGTTTTCGTGGAAAGCTTAAAAGTGTATTTAGAGTGAGACTCAAGGACTACTACTACTACCATCATGGCTGCTACCCATACACAGCCATTGGGAAGTGTATGCTCTGTGATATACCACAGGACTGTGCCAATTGCTTCCATAAGTATTGCAACTATCATCTACCTACTCAGTAATGAGAGACTTTATTTATTCTAACTGAACTGTGCCTAGTTGCTGCCTCCATCATCCCCTGGCCCCTGCTCCTGTACTCCTGCCTTGCCCCCTTCCAACCGTTCACCATTAGAGGCACCCTAATTACCACCAGGCAGGAGTTCCAGAAAGTGAGGGAGTGCCCCAAGGGTGTGCCCTCCATTCACTGTGCATGACCTGGGAAACGTACAGAGGGAAACCATCTTCCACCATAATAACCACTACCACTCCTCCCATTTTTGCTTCCCTTCTGGGTCACTGCACACACAGTGCTTCCATAGTATTGTAGAAACTCAAATGTTGATGTACACTGCTATTTTTGGTGCGCTGCAAGGTTCAGAAGGGAAAGATCACCTTTTGGCTTTTGCAGTGCAGATTTTGATGGATTTGTTTATGAGCACAATATTGCTACTGAACAACTTCTGGGTACAGCCCATCAGCCCATTTCCGGTACAGCCATTTTCTGAGAACCAGTCTTTTTTTAATTTTCCTTGTGAGGACTCACCGTATTTTCTCGGAGATGAGTTGCCATTATCATTGGTTTTACTTTGGGATACATACAACTTTTTGATCACTCTAGTTAGCTTTTTAGGAAGCAAGATAAAATTATTTTTTTACAGAGATACCAAATTTATATACTTTTTTTTTAAAAAACATTTTATCACATTTTCTCCTGTTTTTGTGTTGCCATTTTCTGAGAGCCATATTATTTTTATTTTTTGTCTTATCATTGTGTGGGGGCTCGTTTTTTGCGGGATGAGTTGATGTTTTCATTGGCACCATTTTGGGGTACATACTACTTTTTGATCATTCACTATTACACTTTTTGTAGGGCAATGTGAACAAAAATGGCTATTTTGACACAGTTTTTTTTTTACAGTGCTCATCTTACAGTGATATTTTCATAGAGGCGGTCATTAAGGTGATACCTCATATGTCTATTTTTTTTATTGTACTTAGCCTGATTATGGGAAAGAACTAGAGATGAGCGAGCACTAAAATGCTCGGGTGCTCGTTATTCGAGTCGAACTTTTCCCGATGCTCGGGTGCTCGTTTCGAGTAACGAACCCCATTGAAGTCAATGGGAGACTCGAGCATTTTTTGCAGGGGACCAAGGCTCTGCCTAGGGAAGGCTGGGTGAAAACCTGGAAACCTCAGAAAATGATGGAAACACCACGGAAATGGACAGGAAACAGCAGGGGCAGCATGCATGGATGCCTCTGAGGCTGCCTAATCCCACCATTACCCCAAATTCTCCTGCAACAGCCTGGTGGTTACCCTCATGGCAATTGTGCTCACCCAGACCAAGAAAGGCGAGGCAAATACCCATCACATGTTAGGGAAGCACCCAACTAGGTGCAACGAAGGTCCATCACCGCCTGCAGGTGACACCACTGCTCATGCTGGCACTGCAGCTGACATCAAGTTTAGTATCTGTTCTTATCAGTTGCTGTGGCTGTTGGATGTATAGTGGTGAGCATAGCTGCTTCCCAAGCATCTAAAAAATAAATCAGTACAATATCTAATACGTCCCCCTACCCGGGTAAATTGTTTGGAGAGAGGGCCTGTAGGTGGGGGGGAAGGAGGTTTCGCTGGAAGAGCCAGAGGAGTGCCCCCTGGGCTAGCGTGTGTGGTGATGACAACAGCCAGAATGGATTTGGAGAAACTGTTGCATCAACCGGTATGGTATCGGTTCTTCTCAGTTTAATACCTTATACGTCCCCTATCTTGGGACCTTATATTTTATGGATTTTTCGACCACTGAAAACGAAAAAAGAGCTTGCTCTGGCCAGGGGAGTGTCTTTCCTACTGCAGCTAAGGGGACGTGTCCATGCGCTGCCTATCACAGGTCAGGAGGCAATTAAAAGAAGAAACAAAAAAAACATCAGTACAATATCTAATACGTCCCCTATCCGGGTAAATTGTTTGTAGAGAGGGCCTGTAGGTGGGGGGCAGGCTGGGGGGAAGGAGGTTTTGCTGGAACAGCCAGAGGAGTGCCCCCTGGGCTAGCGTGTGTGGTGGTGACAACAGCCGGATGTAGTTAGAATGACGACACAGGACCCCAACTTAAAAATTTAGCATCAATCGGTACAATTGTCAATTATGAGATTGATCAATTGTGGTATGTCTTCTATGTATACTACTCAGTTTAATACCGTATATGGCAGCTATCCGGAAAAATACTTTGTAGAGAGAGAGAGAAATATAGGACAAAGAAGTAAATTGTTTGGAGAGAGGGCCTGTAGGTGGGGTGGCAGGCTGGGAGGAAGGAGGTTTCGCTGGAAGAGCCAGAGGAGTGCCCCCTGGGCTAGCGTGTGTGGTGGTGACAACAGCCAGGTGTAGTTAGAATGACGACGCAGGACCCCAACTTAAAAATTTAGCATCAACCGGTACAATTGTCAATTATGAGCTACATCAAGTGTGGCATGACTTTTAAATGGATATTGCATGTGGTCACGTACTCCCTGGAACCCCATAGTCACCCCTTCCCTGATGTGCTAGCCCAGAACATTCTCTGCCCTAATTCGCAAGACCTTTTGCTGTTTCCGTGTGCTGACAGTGGGGATTTACCAGTGTTGTCTGAGGAGGTGGTGGACAATGGCGAGACACAGGTGTCGGGGGGTGAGGTAGTTGTATGGGAAGCAAGTTACAGTGGGGACTCCTTGGGGGGGAATTTCTCAGGATGGGACAGATTCAACTTGGGTGGATCAGGCACAGGAACAGATAAATTTGTTGGGGGGTTTATTTAACTTTTATTTAGCAAAAATAACCACAGAGATATTTATTCGTTATCTTCTCTGCGCAGTCTGGCTTAGGGGTTCGTCACTTTGATGGCGAGCTGTGCCGCTCTCTCCACAATGGTCTGTAGGTTCTTAGATGGAGACTTTGTCGGCGATTTCAGTACAGAAGGACTTGTTGCTCATCAACAGAACCTCGACCTCCTTGACATTGTGGACAAGGGTGCACCAGGAATTTGCGGAACCCTGTGGGCAGCATGTGTTTGGTCTTCTACTTGCTACCGTATCCAATGTTGGGCAATATAGATTCGCAAGTAATATTATTTTTCACACCTATCCCAAAAATAAAAATGTATGCAGTATGCGCAAATAAAACTTGGAACTGGAATTGGAGAGAGGGCCTGTAGGTGGAACTCCGGAAAAATTGTTTGGAGAGAGGGCCTGTAGGTGGAACTCCGGAAAAATTGTTTGGACAGAGGGCCTGTAGGTGTAACTCCGGAAAAATTGTTTGGAGAGAGGGCCTGTAGGTGGACCTCCGGAAAAATTGTTTGAAGAGAGGGCCTGTAGGTGGACCTCCGGAAAAATTGTTTGGAGAGAGGGCCTGTAGGTGGAACTCCGGAAAAATTGTTTGGACAGAGGGCCTGTAGGTGGAACTCCGGAAAAATTGTTTGGAGAGAGGGCCTGTAGGTGGACCTCTGGAAAAATTGTTTGAAGAGAGGGCCTGTAGGTGGAACTCCGGAAAAATTTTTTGGAGAGAGGGCCTGTAGGTGGAACTCCGGAAAAATTGTTTGAATAGAGGGCCTGTATGGGACCCTCCTGAAAATTTGTGCTAAAAGAGTGCCAGTTGGACCTCTAAAAAATGGCGTTTTTTGGGTCAGCGTTAGGCAAAGACGATATGTAGGAGGAGTAGGAGGAGGAGTAGAGAAGAGGAATCGGATACATAAGTTATTTAAATCTTTAGCTGCTTTCCCCCAGAGGAGATTTGAATTCCGGTGAAATCCAGGCTTTGTTCATTTTAATAAGCGTCAGCCTGTCAGCGCTGTCAGTTGACAGGCGTATACGCTTATCGGTGATGACGCCACCAGCTGCACTGAATACCCGCTCTGACAGCACGCTAGCGGCAGGGCAGGCCAGCACCTCCAAGGCGTACAGCGCCAGTTCAGGCCACGTGTCCAGCTTTGAAACCCAGTAGTTGTATGGAGCAGAGTGATCGCTACGGACGTTGGTATGGTCAGCTAGGTACTCCCTCACCATCTTTCTATACAGCTCCCCCCTACTCTGCCTAGACTGGGGACAGGTGACAGTGTCTTGCTGGGGTGACATAAAAGTGGCAAAGGCCTTGGAGAGCGTTCCCCTGCCAGTGCTGGACAAGCTTCCTGCTCTCCCCGGCTACTTGGCCCACAGAACCATGCCCTCTGCCGCTAGCGGCGTCAGATGGGAAGAATTGTTTCAGCTTGTGCACCAGGGCCTGTTGATATCTATTCACTCTCATACTCCTTTCCTCTGCAGGGATGAGAGTGGAAAGGTTCTGCTTGTACTGTGGGTCCAGGAGAGTAAACACCCAGTAATCGGTGTTTGAAAAAATTCTTCTAACGCGAGGGTCACGGGATAGGCAGCCTAACATGAAGTCTGCCATGTGCGCCAGAGTCCCAACATGTAAGAATTCCCTCTCCTCACTGGCCTGACTCTCCATTTCCTCCTCCTCCTCCTCCAAGTCCTCCTCTTCAGCCCATACACGCTCAAGAGTTAAGGACTGAGCACTGGTACCCTCTACTGTCTCGCCGACATTCTCCTCCTCTTCCTCCTCATCCTCATCCCCCTCCTCCGATACGCGCTGAGAAACAGACCGGAGGGTGCTCTGGCTATCAAGTGACGTATCTTCCTCCACCGTCTCTTGTGACAAGCGCAAAGCATCCGACTTGATGCTGAGCAGTGAGTTTTTCAACAGGCAAAGCAGCGAGGCTGATAATGGCGGCATTGCCGCTGACCATCTGTGTTGACTCCTCAAAGTTGCTCAACACCTGGCAGATATCAGACATCCACGTCCACTCCTCATTGTAGACTTGAGGAATCTGACTGACCTGACTACCAGTTCTGGTGGAAGATGACATCTGGCAGTCTACAATCGCTCTGCGCTGATGGTAAACTCTGGATAACATGTTTAATGTGGAATTCCATCTCGTGGGCACGTCGCACAACAGTCGGTGAGCGGGCAGTTGTAGGCGGCGCTGCGCTGCCCTGAGAGTGGCAGCATCTGTGGTCGACTTGCGGAAATGCGCACAGATGCGGCGCACCTTGGTGAGCAAATCAGACAGATTGGGGTATGTCTTGAGGAACCGCTGAACTATTAGATTGAACACGTGGGCCAGGCATGGCACATGTGTCATTCTGCCGAGTTGCAGAGCCGCCACCAGGTTACGCCCGTTGTCACACACAACCATGCCTGGCTTGAGGTTCAGCGGTGCCAGCCACAGATCGGTCTGCGCCGTGATGCCCTGTAACAGCTCTTGGGCGGTGTGCCTTTTGTCACCTAAGCTCAGCAGTTTGAGCACCGCCTGCTGGCGCTTACCCACGGCACTGCTGCTGCGCCTAGAGCTACCGACTGAAGGCGCCGTGCCCACGGATGGTAATTCGGTGGAGGAGGAGGAGGGGTCGGAGGAGGAGGAGGCATAGTACGTCTGAGAGACCGTGACCGAGGTAGGCCCCGCAATCCTCGGTGTGGGCAGTAAATGAGCGGCCCCAGGGTCATTCTCGGTCCCAGCCTCCACCAAGTTAACCCAATGTGCCGTCAGTGAGATATAGTGTCCCTGCCCGGCAGCACTTGTCCACGTGTCCGTGGTTAGGTGGACCTTCTCAGAAACAGCGTTGGTCAGGGCACGGATGATGTTCTGTGACACGTGCTGGTGTAGGGCTGGGACGGCACATCGGGAAAAATAGTGGCGACTGGGGACGGAATACCGAGGGGCAGCCACTGCCATGAGATTGCGAAAGGCCTCAGTCTCTACCAGCCTATAGGGCAGCATCTCCAGGCTAAGCAATTTGGAGATGTGGACGTTGAGGGCTTGGGCATGTGGGTGGGTGGAACTGTATTTCCTCTTGCGCTCCAGCGTCTGCTGTAAAGACAGCTGAACGCTGCGCTGGGACACGTTGGTGGACACTGTGGAGGATCGTTGAGGCGAAGGTGTGGTTTTCCGGCGGGAGGCGCTCGTGCCGGGGTCCTGGGCAGGGGGTTGACTAGCAGAGGCAGCGAGTGACGCAGGGGGTTGACTAGCAGAGGCAGCGAGTGACACAGGGGAAGGAGCAGTGGTGTGACCCGCAGGAGGTGGTGAACGGCCTTGGTTCCATTGAGTGGGGTGTTTAGCACTCATATGCCTGCGCATGCTGGTGGTGGTTAGGTTAGTAGTGGTGGCACCCCTGCTGATCCTGGTGTGGCACAGGTTGCACACCACAGTCCGTCGGTCATCCTCACTTTCTTTAAAGAACCTCCAGACTTGCGAACATCTAGGCCTCGCCACGGGAGCTTCACTACGTGAAACAGTTGCTGCTGATGCACCAGCTCTGGCCCTGCTTCTCCCTCTGGCCACACCACTGCCTCTTACAACCTGTTCTGGTGCAGCACTCGCCTCCGCCTCAGAAGCACTGTCTTCACTCGGCATATCAACCCAGCTCGGGTCAGTCACCTCGTCATCCTCCGATTCCTCAGTCTGCTCCCCCCTCGGAATTCCTCCCCTTACAACAACTTCACCACTGTCTGACAACCGTGTCTCCTCATCGTCCGACACCTCTTTACAAACTTCTTCCACTAACTCAACATTGTCATTATCATCATCACCCACAGACTGCGACACTTGGGCATCGGGAAAGAGGTCAGCAGCAACCTGAGAAGTGGTTTGTGACTCTGGGAAGGGTCCAGAAAACAGTTCCTGAGAGTATGCCGGATCGCATTCCAAATTTTCCTGGGAGGGGGCAGACTGGGGGGAAGGAGGTTGAGCTGGAGGAGCCAGAGGAGTGCTCCCTTGGGTAACGTGGGTGGACTGCGTGGAAGACTGACTGGTGGACAAATTATTTGAAGCATTATCCGCAATCCACGAGATCAGCTGTTCGCACTGTCCCTGTAAGTTGAGACATGAAGCTAGGGAGTGTAGCTCTGCGGCGTTCCACAGATCCCTCATCAGCAGGTACTGTCTCACCCTGCCCAGGACTACGGCCTCTGTCCCCTGCAGTAATTGAATGCCCACGCCCACGCCCTCGTCCTCGTCCTCGACCCTTAGCCCTGGGGTTCCACATTTTCTGTATATAATTGTATTCTATAAAAAAAATAAAATAAATGGGCCTGGTGTACTGAAACCCACAAACTTGTTCAGTCTGGTTTAATTTTGTGAAGTACAGAAAGTGTCACCTGGACAGTATATACGGTTTGGAGTGAGTGTGCTGAACTGTGACACACAGAAAGGTTACACGCAGCTGTGTGAAATGGATTTGTATCACTCAGCTAAAACAACAAAAAAAATTATTTTTTTTCTATTTTTTTTTAAATATTTTTTGCTTTTAGTTTTGTTTTTTTGGGAACGTGACGTGCAGAAACTATCGTACAGCTGACTGACACCCTAGTGACGGTGGCTATTTAAACTGCGACCCAGACAAATGTCGCACAGAGATTTTTAGGATCAAGCTATATATACGTGACAGGTAGCTGGTGACTTGGTTGTATTTTGTGACGTACAGAAAGTGTCACCTGGACAGTATATACGGTTTGGAGTGAGTGTGCTGAACTGTGACACACAGAAAGGTTACATGCAGCTGTGTGAAATGGATTTGTATCACTCAGCTAAAACAACAAAAAAACGAATTTTTTTTCTATATTTTTTTTTCTATTTTTGTTTTTTTTGGGAACGTGACGTGCAGAAACTATCGTAGAGCTAACTGACATCCTACTGACGGTAGCTATTTAGACTGCGACCCAGACAAATGTCGCACAGAGATTTTTGGGATCAAGCCATACACGTGACAGGCAGCAAATGACTTGGTTGTATTCGGTGACATACAGAAAGTGTCACCTGGACAGAAAATAGTGAGTGTACTGAACTGTGACACACAGAATGGTTCCACACTGCTGTGTGCAATGGATTTGTATCACTGAGATATAACATAAAAAAATAAAAGGGGGTTATACATGGCGATAGCTGCACTACTAGTGCCAGCCAGCCAAGTGACAAAAAAAAAAAAAAAAATGTCTTCTAGCCCTTAGAAGGTCTGTTGGGTTCTTTGTGGGTGATCCCTGCCTAACAGACAACTAAATGCAGGCCCTAACACTGTCCCTGAAAGGCAGCAGCTCTATCCCTAACGACATCCAGACGGCATCTGAGCCGAGCACCGCGGCCAGTCGGTAGTATATTCCAGAGTCACCTGATCAGGCCAGCCAACCCCTGCTATCGACATGTAAGGGCCCCACGTGATGCTGGGTGGTACGCAGAGTCTCCTGGCTTGTGATTGGCTGTGTTTATAGGCGCCAAAAAAGCACGATGCGGAAGTTGCCATTTCCTCGAGCATGGCGAGATACTCGTCTGAGCAGCGAGCACTTACGAGTACCCTAATGCTCGAATGAGCACCAAGCTCGGACGAGCATGCTCGCTCATCTCTAGAAAGGACCATCTTTTATTGTTAAAACACTTTTTTCACTTTTTTGACTATTTATTTATGTCCCATTGTGGAACATAAACATTTCTGGGTCTGATCCCTGTTTCAATGCAGTATAATAATTGCTGTTTCGTACTACATTGACTGACTGTATAAAACTGACAGTTCGCCTATGAGACCCAGCCTAGGGGCTGGACCTCATAGGTCTCTGTAGCTGCCAGGCCCCAAGGCATTTGTAAAGCTTGGGGCTACCATGGCAACCATCAGGACCCCGCCATCACTGTGCCGGGACCAGACGAGGTGACATAGAGGGCCCCCTCCATCTGTGAACCTCCTGCATGCTGCAGTCAGTGTTGGTCATGGCATATAGGGTATTAATACACCAGTATCTGTGTTTTCATCTATACTGGTGGACACAACTCTGCAGGTGATCGTGACGGCGCATTTGGGGAAGGGGGCTAACTTCAGGATGAGAATGCTCGTCCTAATGCAGAAAGAACCCTCTATTTAGGATGAATATTCTTGCCCTGAGTCTGCATTTTTATGTTAATCATATGTTTGTTTAATTTTTAGTGATTCTATTAAATTTTCCATATCACTATCCAATCCTAAAATTGTGCAGGTTTCATACTGGGCACTAGGACAAATAATAAGTTAAGATTTCCTGTTCTGTACAGGTAACTTTTCAGCAGCCATCTCACTATCATCACAAGCAGAATTACAATGACAGCTATCAACTTTATACAGATAACATATATAAGATATGTTTAAAAAATTATTCCAAGTACTTGGAATAATTTTTTAAACATATCTAATAAAATATAATGTTTTTAAGGGTCTCTATGCTTGGCTTCTAGTTGGTTTACAATTTTGAGACTTTATGTTCCATCCTCTGATATATATTTAGCAGTATATTTGTTTTAACATATATAAGATCCAACATTCACAACAGGTGATGTCATAGCTTATCTACTCCCTCCTGACCTCTGTACAGGAACATGCCTAGAAAAATCTCCCATAGAAATCAATCCATTACTGTTCATAGTGCCTTTGGCTGATGTAGCTGCCCTCAGAGAGCAGGAAGTCTTGATGCTGTATTTTTTTGAACTAGTGGGCAGTGTGAAAACGGCACGATTTTTTAAAAACATATAATCACCAAAAATCCTAATATATATATATATATATATATATATATATATATATATATATATATATATTCGACATAAAACAATAGGTCATTTTCTGATGACACAGTCCGTATTAAAAATGTGCAGTCTTAACATCTTAACTCCAGTCCCTCAACTGCAGTTTTAGCTTCTCAGACTCTAGATCTCAGTCATGGCATCCAGCAAGGGTGCCAACATCAGCAGGTCAGTTACCCCAGTTTACCCCATCCAAGCTTCCCTAGCTGATTTCTATTCCAGCTTGCCAGCACTGTTAAAGGTCCCATGCTCATATGTGCCCACATTGGTAGGAAAAATAATGTTTTAATATATGCAAATGAGCCTCTAGCTGCATCAGGGGAGTTGCTATTACACCTAGAGGCTCTGCTTTCTCTGCAACTGCCGTGCCTTCTGCACTTTGATGGACAGGGCCAGGTGTGATGACGTTTTTACTGCTTGACCCTGTCCATCTAAGTGCAGATGGCGCAGCAGTGGCAGAGAAAGCAGAGCCTCTAAGTGTAATGGAAATGCCCCCATTGCTTCTAGGGCCTCATTTGCATATATTAAATCATCATTCTTTTCAGCAAAGCGGGTACATATGAACATGGGACCAACACAGATGCCTTCAGCTGCCAAGTGCACATGTAACAGGTCAGCCAGTGTCATAGGTAAAAATCTGCTGAAAGATATTTAATACATGCTATCTCCTATAAAGTTTAAGAGCCTGATGAAACACATAACACATGCATAAAAATATTAATGGAAAGGAGCGTGCCCAGATCTTTTTGGGCAGAGCATAAACTTTTAGAATGTACAATTATTATGTTGAATATCATTTTGAATGGCGTGTTGACATTTTATGTATTTCCCTTGAGTAAAATGTATTCCTGCTAGTAATTTCCTGCTTATTTCACTCAGTCTCTAATTGTGTGGGCGTTTTCCGCTATCATTAATAATGATCACACTCTCTTCTATAACATAACCATACTTTGCAGCATATGTTCATATGAGATTTTCTTTAGATCTGACCTTAGAAGAGATAACAGTGATGGTTAGTTATTTACAATTTACTTACCGTAAAATTTCTCCTAGACATGGGGTAAGGGCTAGTTTGCAGTTTTTTCTTTCAGAAGAAATAATCCAGCAGCAGATGACATATCCATTAATCATATATGATGATGAGGATGATAATGATGTCCTTATAGACGTTTCAACCTGTCGCTTTGAAAGAGGCACCTTTTCTAGGAGAAAGCCTTTCCCCGTGTTCCTCTGAATTGTGAATCCACACCCAGAGCTACGAGGCTGTTTTGGTTTATGCTGCCAGTTGGCATAGCACATGTAAGTGGCTCCCCCGTCAGCTAGACTGGAGGTTCCACATCAACAGCTGTTCAGATCACTCTGTATGCATCAATAGCAAAGTAGTAGCAGGGCTGACTTCTCTGGACTTCAGTTTAGGACTTTTTTTTCTCTGTACAGCCCATGTCCTCAGTTGGAATTGTGAGGAAACTAGTTTAGACCCATTTATAAGAACAGAGTTTTCTGCACCACACCTGGTTGAGAATGTAGAGAAAAAGTAAAAGGAGCCATTAACCCGCTATATTAGAGGATCCAATCAGTTGGTTCTAGAGATGAGCGAATCCTAAAAGATTCGGGGATTCGGTATTCGGCCCGAGTCCCACCGCGGGATTCGTGGATTCGGGCCGAATCACGAATCCCATTAAAGTCTATGGGAGACCCGAATCTTTTTGCAGGGGCCAAAGGTTCTGCACAGTCAAGTTTGCCCCAACATGTGAAAACCTCAGAAAATGATGGAAACACCTTGGAAATGCATAGGAAACACCAGGGGCAGCATGTAGGGATGCCTCTGAGGCTCCCTAAGGGCTCATTCAGACGTCCGTTTGGTGTTGCGGATCCGCAAAACACGGACAGCGGCCCATGTGCAGTCCACAATTTGCGGAACACACATGATAGAAATGCCTTTTCCTGTCCGTGGATCCGGACAATAATAGGACATGTTCTATTTTTTTCTGGACCCACGGAACGGAAGTGCGGATGCGGACGGCACACAGTGTGCCGTCCGCATCTTTTGCGGCCCCATTGACTGTGAATGGGTCCGCACCTGGTCCGCACCCGGTCCGCAAATTGCGGATCGGATGCGGACGATTTTTGTGGACGTGTGAATGAGGCTGATGCTGCAGGTCCCTACCTTATGTAAATTTAGGTCACATGTCACTGCCAGCCAATCACTGCTGGGGAGGTATAGGGGCTGTTACATCACAGCAGGCGTTCCCACAGGCTTCCCTTTGATGCTGATTGGCTGAAAAAAACGGGCATTTCAAATTGGCAGTGACTCACGAATCTTCACGGATCCGCGCTGCCTCGTGCGAATCCAGAATCTTGCCGCTCCGGCTCGCTCATCACTAGTTGGTTCCCCTAGCGATATGGCAGAGCATGCTAGTGTTGGAAAACCCCTTAAAGTATAATAAAAGAAAGTAACTGCAGTAAATGTTATAGCATAACAAACCAACCATTACTCATCTGTCAAATTCAATCGCTTGCCATACAACTTATTACGACTGAGACCAGCGAATGGCTGCCGCAGTCAAGTGTATGTATCATGAAAGAGTAAAAAAAGATAGGCAGGGCCACTGGAGCAGCACTAGATTTGACAGATTCCTGCAGGTACTTTCACTAGATATACTCTCTGTAGCCACCAGTAGCTGGTGCTTACTGCAAATAAGGATTTAGGAATCTCCTCTTGCAGGGAAAGCCATCCTCCAGATGGCCATTATTTATTCAGACATCAGTCCTTGGGATCACTTGCTCCTCCCATCTGCATTGATCTAACAGATCTGGATCGTTATCCTTAAGTATAAACATGGTCCAGTGATCAACCATATTGCAGGGCCATGTAAATCTTCTCCTAAGATGTTGGCTAACACCAGTGGCAAAACCATTAGCGCCAGGAGAGCCTAAAGGGGTTTTCTGGTAATAATTGCATTTTATCTAATGCCCGCCTGCTGAAACAGATTCATAATTATCTGCCCCCCGATGCTCCAGTCATCCCCGCCACCTCCATCTTCTGGTTTTGCACTGTTTACATCCAGTGTACACCCAATGATCAGCTGTTTGAATGGGCTGTGGTGCTCATGTGAGTGTGTCCTCATCCATGTTTACTTGGATAACTTCCTTTCACATTCAAGTGAATTGTATGAAAAGCTATAATTACTCTGCACTACGACTACAAAATAGACAGCATGGGGACAAACATTGAAGAAAACCCTTCAGACAGTTGATTGGTGGGGGAGCTGGGAGTCGGACCCCACCAATCTCACATCAATGACCTGTCTTGAGGATAGGTCAGCAATATCATGAAACCCAACAACCTCTTTAAACACTGGTTGTTGCCAATCCCCTTGTTAAAGGGCAGTGTCCCTTTATAGTCTGACAGTATCCAATGATTGCTAACATTATCAGACTGTATGGATAAATCCACTTGACGAGGAGAATGGTAACACCCATTTTTCAATTATGTCTGTGCTACACCAAGACATTTGATATACATTTTGTAAAATATAATTATTTACTATTACAGACATATCAGGAGAGGTGACAATCAGTGCCGGACACAGATGCCATAGGGTCCCATAGCAAAACTTAGTATGGGACCCCTGCACCTTTTCCCAGTGGATAAGCGTAAGTCACTCTCAGGCAATGCAGATCATGTGCAATGCCCCAGGTTTCTGACAAATGTATGTTGTTGTTTTTTTAATCAAGTGGAAGAAATTTTATTTTAATACAAACTGTAATAAAAAAAAGTTGCCTTTGGCCTTCATCCAACCTTTATTTAGGAAAGGGTTGAACAGGTGCTTTAAATATATGATGCTCATTCTGAACACCATATTTGTCAATGTATTTACACTAGAAAATGGACAAAAATACGCTGATAAATGTCTTGCTTCCCTTCTAATAGAAGGATAGCTGGCTGCCTGCAGCCACCACTAGGGGGAGCTCAAGGAATAGGAATTAATAAAACTGCTACAGAAGCTATAATAATCTCATTGCAATGAGCTCAGGATAGGTCATCAATATCAAATCGGCAGTGGTCCGACACCCTCACTGATCAGGTGGTTGAAGAGTAGGCACGCCATGCCAGCACAGCCTTCCCTTCATTGTTTACCTGCTTGTCGTTGACATTGATACTGTGAGCAGGAGTAATTACAAGAAGCTTTCCCATCCACCTCTATGGGACGGCTCGTTCCTATTCACTTGAATAGGAACGAGCTGTCCCATAGAAGTGAATAGGATGGCTTTTTGTAATTACACCTGCTCACAGCTGAGATGTCAACTGTGAGAAGGTAAACAATGAAGGGAAGGCAGTGTTGGCGTGAGTGTGGACTTCTCTTCTCCTAGATGATCCGCGGGGGTGCCGGGTGTAGACCCCTCCCAATCTGATATTGATGATCTATCCCTAGGATAGACATTAATAAAATGATTCCGGAAAACCACTTTAACTTATGATCAGGAACCACACAGAAAAACTAAATAAAACTATTTGAAGGTTCAAATTTCTGTATCAGTCACAGCCACTACTAAAAGTACACCATACCAATGAGCTGATCTGATGTGGTCCTGAGGGCTGGGCACTCATTAATCTGATATTGATGGACTGTCCTAAACATATGTATCAACATTGTCCCTTAAAACCCTTTATCATAATTAGGCTACTTAGCTATCAAGCATAGCCGGACACTTATGTACATCGTTGAAGCCCATTGACTATTTGGCCGGACAAAAATGAGAGCAGGTATTCATTTAAAATAAAAATGTCAGAAAAGATGACAGATCCTCTTTAAACCCTCTTTAAACCCTGCCATTTTTCACCTTAAGGACCATGCTATTTTTAGCAAATCTGACATGTATCACTTTATATGGTGATAACTTTAAAATGCTTTTTACTTATCCAGTACATTCTGAGATTGTTTTCTCATCACATATTGTACTTCATGACAAAGGTAAATTTGAGTGAATATATATTTCCTTTATATTTATTAAAAAAATAACAAATTTACAAAAATTTTAGAAAAATTAGCAAATTTAAATTTCTCTTCTTTTAAAATACATAGTAACACCTCCAAAAATAGTTATTACTTTACATTCCCCACTGGTACATAAGAAGGCTTAGAAGTTTAGAAGCAAATTTCCAAAACCCACTTTTTAAGGACCAGTCCAGGTCTGAAGTCACTTTGTGAGGCTTACATAATAGAAACCACCCAAAAATGACCCCATTTTAGAAACTACACCCCTCAAGGTATTCAAAACTGATCTTACAAACATTGTTAACCCTTTAGGTGTTCCACAAGAATTAAAGGAAAATGTAGACAAAATTTCAGAATTTCACTTTTTTGGCAGATTTTTCCATTTTAATCCATTTTTTTACGTTAACAAAGCAAGGGTTAACAGCCAAACAGAAACACCCCATTTGTGATCGTAAACTGCTGTACGGGCACATTGCACGGCGCAGAAGGAAAGAAACACCATATGGTTTTTGGAGGGCAGATTTTACTGGGATAATTTTAAGTTGTCATGTCATATTTGAAGACTCCCTGATGCACCCCTAGAGTAGAAACTTCAAAAAACTAAAGGAAAATGTAAACGAAATTTCAGAATTTCACTTTTTTGGGCAGATTTTCCATTTTAATCCATTTTTTCCATTAATAAAGCAAGGGGTAACAGCTAAACAAAACTCAATATTTATTACCCCGATTCTGTAGTTTACAGAAAAACCTACTATTTCAGGGTACATATGATTTTTGGTTGTTCTATATCACACTTTTTGTGAGGCAAGGTAACAAAAAACAGCTGTTTTGGCACCGTTTTTATTTTTTGTTATTTACAATGTTCATCTGACAGGTTAGATCATATGCTATTTTTATAGAGCAGGTCGTTACGGACGTGGCAATTTCGATTATGTATACTTTTTTAAAATGTATTTAAGTTTTACACAATAATATTTTTGAAATAAAAAAAATCATATTTTAGTGTCTTCATAGTCTGAGAGCCATAGTTTTTTAAATTTTTTTTGCGGTTTGATTGATACTATTTTGTGGTGCGTATGACTTTTCGATCACTTGGTATTACACTTTTTGTAATGTAAGGTAACAAAAGTGGCTTTTTTGACACCCGTTTTTATTTTATTTTTTTACTGTGTTCACCTGAGGGCTCCTGCACCCGCCATGTCAGCCCGCCATACATGTACTGTGCTGGTCTTTAAGTCACGTCGACCAGCGCCATACATGTACGGTGCGGGTCCTTCAGGGGTTAAATAGCACCTGTCACCTCTCCTGACATGTCTGTTTTAGCAGCTACTTGCATTCCTTGTGTAATTGTGGATTGCCATATTTTTATCTCTATGTTGTGCCATTTCTCAATTATTCTTACTAGAAATTATGAATAAATTGTTAGCAGTCGGCAAAGGTCCATCAGGGTGTTACCAGTTAGGGATGTATTCTTTCACAGATACAGACATACCCACAACTGGTAACACCCAGTTGGACTTTAAATCTTTACATTATATCAACACTAATGTATTGTAAACTTTCAGGACGAAGTGAAGATTTGTAGGTTATTTCCAATTTAAAGATGTTCTGCATTCTAGACAAGGATAACAGGGAGGATAAAATGCATTTGGAAGGGAAAGGGATACATAAATGTGCATGATATGGGACTTATAGTCTCAGTATAAAAAAAGTTTATAGGAATTCATGTGTGTAAATACGTGGATAGATATTGCACGTATTTTTGAAATGTTATTCTGCTAAGATATTAGTGATGAGTAACCCACTATTTTGAGCTGTGTTTCTTAACATTTCTAAGTTGTGTACCCTCTAATCTAAAAATGTCAACCATCTGCTATCCAAAATTACAATCCCATATTATTGTCTTTTGTGGTCCTATCGATAAAACATCAGTCTCTGTGCACCCAATATATTTCCAGCCAATGTGCCTATTGCAATGTTTTGTAACCAGCTTATAGATTTTTGCCCACATGTTGCCAAGCAGTGTACAGTGCCATATAATGCCTAAGACAGCAGTACAATATCCTTTGCTGACCATATATATATAGTAGTCATTATCACTACAGATGAGCGAAGTTTTCAAAAATTCGATTCAGACGCGTTGCCAAATTTTTCACCAAAATTTGCTCTGTTCTGAATTAATTAATCAATCAATCAATCAATCACAAAGCGTGTTAAATCAGATATATCCCAGCCTGCAGGGAGAGTGTAGCTCGGTGTACATCACTGTGCATTGCAGCAACATGCATAGCTAGTCCTTTCTGGTAGTGAAACTGTTACTATGCATCAGTATGACAAGCAGGTCACATACAGTCACTAATAGGCTCAGTTCACACGTCACTTATTTGGTCAGTTATGGGTCCAAAACACAGAACAGGTGCAGATCTTTTCATGATACCTTATCTGAAAGTAGGACTGGCTCCTGATTTTAGCTCACCATAAAGTAACTGTTGGAATTAACTGACCAAATAACTGAAGTTTGAACTCCTTACAGGTCAATGTTTGTATCAGGTATAATGTACTTAACAGTGCAGTGGCCCAAGATTCTACTATAGAGTGAAAGAGCGCTCTCATTGTACACCGTCTGCTGCTTTCACATAGATAGTTAACCTGTTAACCACTGATTCTACTAAATTGTGAAAGAGCGGTGCGGTCTCAATTCATTGTTTGTGGGGTGTCCACATTAATTGATAGATAAGATATTGTGTTACTTTACAGTGAAAGAGCACTCTCATTTTACAGTGGTTTTCTGTTTCCACATAGATTGCTAGAGAACCTATTCTGTTACCCACTGACACAAAGAGTGGTGCCTTGACAGAGTGGGAAGGGTGTCAGCAGTAAATTTGTGTAGACTTCAATGTAGATTTTTCCATTCTTTTGATTTGTCAGAAGTATCTGCCTTCACTCGGTCAGTATTTGGTCGGAAAGCGATCAGTATTGGTAGGGTAAAACAGGAGTGGGTCCAAAACAGAAATAACATGTGAAGAAAATATTTGCATTTCTTCTGTCTTTTGGACCCACTCTTGCTCTTGGCTTCCAAATCATGATCAAATCCTGATGCTAAATATTGACCGTGTGATAGAGGCCTAATGCTCAATTTAAATGAGTTTTGGCCATTTGCATCTGACATCGGTTTTATTCAGATGAAAAAGAAGTCCTGTGTGAAGGACTTTAATGGCCTCTATCACATGGACAGTATTTGGTCAGTTTTTTGCATATGTATTGGTAGGGCAAAAACAGGAGCAGGTCCAAAACAGATGACATGTGATGGAAATATTTGCATGTCTTCTGTGTTTTGGACCCACTCCTGCTTTTGGCTTCCAAATCATGATCAAATCCTGATGCAAAATACTGACTGTGTGATAGAGGCCTTATAGAAGCTTCAAAGACAGGATCCGTTGTGTTTTTCATTTTTCAGTTCTTCGGATCAGGAGAACAGTAAAATATACTGTGATGTCAACCAGTGTCCTCAGAACTGACTGGTGAGGGTGGCAACAGCATGAGGAGTCAACACAGTGGCCCAGTCACAGAGGGGGAGGTAGGGAGCAACAGCAATGGCAGTAAAAGCACGGATGGTGGCAGTAGGAGGAGGTGGCAGCAGGTATGTGGCATCAGGCAGGTGGCAGCATCTGAATAGTTGGTGAAGCACATGGCCAGAAGTAATGGGCCATTTTTCACAATGTTCTGGTGTGGCAGCACACTGCAGTCAGAACGTTACTGCCAAAATGATGTAGGCTGATGCCGCAGCCACTGGTCTGTGGAAATCCTGGTCCACACCAGATTCATTTTTATAAAGGTTAATCTATCAATATTTTGTGTTGAAAGGCGAGTTCTCTTTGTGGTAACTATGCCCCCTGCTGCACTAAACACCAGTTTTGAATCCACACCACTGGTTGGGCAGGAAAGCTAGTCCAGGGCAAACTCAGCTAGTTATGGCCACAATTCAAGTTTGACTGTCCAGTAGTCCAGGGGATCTTGGATCTGGAATGACAGGGTACACTCCAAATATGCCACCACCTACTGGTTCAGGTTCTGCTCCATGTCCTGTAGATGCTAGCTGATTTATTCAATAGGCAGTTGAAGAAATGTGCTCATCAGAGACTGGAGACTCAAGTTACTGCTGACGGAGTTGGTGCTACTCCTGTCCCCTCTCCCTCCAGCAGTCAAAGCAGTAGGGCGTGAGCTCAGAGGTTCCTTCCGGTCTTCATGAGGATGTGCGATGATGCATATAGGCAGCGACCAACAGACTACATAGGATGTCTCTATAGTAGTTGAGTTTATCATCCCTCTCCTGTCGCTTGTGCAGATAAACCACCTAGTTCTACATACATTTCCCAGGTTGTTAATGTCCTCCCATTCCTCGTCCTCCTCTTCTACCAGTTCAGCCCCCATAGGACTCAGGTGGCCATGAGATCTAGGTGCCACATCTCCTGTCCCCTAGGCAGCCAAATTTATCAGCATCTGCTCCAAGAGTTGAAGGAGTGGAATAACATCATTCAGTAGTACTGACATAGTGGCCTCCAAAGGGTCTGAGTAAACGGCAGGTGTCACGCATGAGCTGCCACTGGCTAACGTCAAAGTTACACAGGGGAGTACCCCTGTCCATCTGTGTCATCAAAAAATTGTTCACGGCCTTCCTCTGCTCATATAGTCGGTCCAACATGTGGAGAATGAAGTTCCAACACGTGGAAACGTCAAATATGAGGCAATGTTGGGGAACATTATTCTGCCTTTGCAGCTCAATGAGGGCATGTTTTGCACCGAGTGACTGAAGTGCATGCACAGTTTCCTGGCCATTTCCAAAATGTCTTGCAGTTGGGTGGAAGACTTCAGAAACCGGGTTACAACCAGATTAAAGACGTGCACCATTTAGAGCAGATCGGTCAGCCCTCCTTGACTCAGCACTGATAGAATGTTCTTTCCGTTATTAGTGACCATGATTCCGATCATCAGTTGATGAGGAGACAGCCAGCATTCGATTTCTTGGTTAATGACATGGAGCAGTTCCTCCCCAGTGTGACTCCATTCGCTTAGGCGGGCCAGGTGCACAACAGTGTGACACCGCCGTGCTCTGCATAGGTAGTATGCTGGAGGACCACTCAGAGCTGTGGAGGCAGTGGAGGCTGACGACAAGGTGGAGGATGAGAAGGTAGAGGAGGGCATTGGCACCAGAATCACAGCATGAGAATGCATAGGCAGCATTGCCATCACCTGGCCAAGTTGCTGGTGTGGCTGGGCAGGAACCACATTTACCAGGTTAGCCATAAAGGACATGTATTGTCCTTGAACAAAGTCACAGCTACACATGTCTACACTGCCATGAACTGTACCAGACACCAACAGGCTCCAGGGCTGGCTCACCTTCTGCTCAACATACATGTGCAGGGCTGGATCAGCTTTATTAGAGAAGTAATGACAGCTTGGGACGCATCACCTTGGCGTCACCTCGGCAGAAGCCATCAGTTCCCTGAAATGGACAGAGTCAACCAAATGGAAAGGGAGGAACTGTAGTACTAGCAACTTGGCCAGGAGCACGTTCAGCTTCTGCACCGTTGGATGTTGTTGTCTTTTTGCAATCATCTCGGTGATTGCTGGCAAAATGAGGAGCATCAGGACCAGTAAACAATAGGAAAGAAACACAGCTCCCTTGTGCTGAGGTGGTGGAGCCTTGATTGCTGGAGAAGGGGTGCGAGCCACACCATTAGTGTCATGGTTTTCCCAGGCCACCTTACAGTGGCGTTCCATGTGTTGACGCAGGGTCATGGTGCCAACATTGGCACCCTGGCCATGCTTCAGCTTCTACCCACAGATCCGACATACCACCACACTGACATCCTCTGGTCAGAAGGTATGGCAGTTTACTCCCACCACTGCATGCTGACTGCCTGCCATTGGCTCTATGAAGCTGTGCACTGCTAGTTGTTTCTGGACAGGTAGGCTCCTGAGTAGCAGACGCTCTTCCCCAGGCATGTTTAGCTCAAGATCTTACACTGCTGCCATCCTGCTGGCTCAGCCACACACTGCCACCCTGCTGCTGTCTCACAGGCAAGCTGCCACTCTTACCACCTGATGATGATGATGCACCCTCTTCACCCAGCTCCCACGTGCGATCAGTTACATCATCATTCTATACTGTTTGCTCCTTACTTATGTTACCCTCACCAGTCTCATGGTGGTGTTCCTGACTGCTCGCAACACCTACTCTCTCGTGACTCATTGTCGCTACTTGGAGGAAGTGGTGGACCTCTCCTCCAAATCTAGGCTGGGCAGTAGCTGCTGACTGTACTCAATAAGGTTGTCCTTGCTGAAAAGCACAGCCAGCAGCATACACATTCCGAGCAGAATGCGCAGAAAAAGAAGGAGGCAGGTTCACGACAGGTGAGGGCACAGAGCTTGTTCCTGGGCCATGCCAACTAAGTGTGGTGCCACAGGAATCCACCAACTCCTGGCTGTGGGGGTCTGCTGTCAGTTGGATTGCTGGTCAAAACACAACTGCTGGATGACAGTGGCAAATCTGGCCTGTTGCTCTGACTGCTGCTACCACCCCCCTTCTTCTGCTGCTACTTCTGCCAGCTCCAGCAACATTTTTGCACTGCTAATTCCCTCAGAGGACCCCAGCACCTGTCTGTTGGATATGCTGTACAGTAAATGTAAAATACGTTATTCAGTGTCAATGTGGACGCTCAACAGTAGAACAAGACAGGTTATCCACCCCAATTTGAGTATCAAGGCGTAATAGATCTGCGTATTTATTAAGCAAGGGGGACACAATAACAGTTAAATTAGACAGCTTATTCACCCCCATTTGAGACGCAAGGAATAATAGAATTGCTTATCTATTAAACAAGGTAGACACAATTCAATTAGATAACTATGTGCCGGGATTGATGCAAACTGATGGATCCTATGGATCCCACAGCTTGCAATGTCCCTGCAGTCTCCCTATGCTTGATTATACAATTTAAGCTTTGTTAAACACTCTCGATTTATTCTGTATCTAGTATGAATGCCCCACACAGAAATACATGCAATACGTGCCTCGACATGCCATTAGTGAGGTTATTAATGGTCGTCAAGATCCGCTGCTGGCAGATTCCTTTGGAATAGGCAATCAAAGACATCCCAGAGGTGAAGGCCATGGTAGCATGTTTAGGCCATACAGGCTTCTCAAATTTCACAAAAATTAATCCAACAAATGAAAATCAAAATCCTAAGTTTTGGCAATTTGCTATGGACGAATCCTGCAAAAACAGCACCCAGTGCCATTTTACTGTGATGACTGGAAGGGAAAACGACAGGAAGGTAGTCGATGAAGGATCACATGACCTTGAGAGGGGGCAAAACTTGCCCTGATTGGCTCCAGGTCTGACAGCCAGACACTATTCTGTTCTTAGCTGTGGATGTGATAGGATGTGTTGTGGCAGTGTCTGATAATAAAAAAAAACAATTCCAGACACAAGCCAGTTACTAGGGACACTATAGGGACCCAAAAAGAAGAAACCTACTGGTTCCCTGCAGCAAAAGGGTTAATACCAGGGAACTGCCAGGACAACACCCTTAGGCTTCATTTACACTAGTGTATTTTGTTTCCGTTCCGTTTTTTTCCGTTTCGTGGATAGGATGTGGACCCATTCATTTCAATGGTTCCGCATAAAAAGCGGACAGCACACTGTGTGCTATCCGCATCCGTATGTCCGTTCCATAGCCCCGCAAAAAAGATAGAACATGTCCTATTCTTGTCTGTTTTGCTGACAAGGATAGGCATTGATACAATGGATCCCCCCAAAAAACGGATGCCATACTGAAAGTCATCCGTTTTTTTTGCGGATCCGCAATTTGTGGACTGAAAAACACATACGGTCATGTGAATGAAGCCTAAGGTGTAGCCCAAAATCAAACTGGTTAGTTGCCACAGTAGATTCACATCCACTGCCTGTTACAACAGGCTTATTGCCAGTACCCCAATAACATACATTCTGCTGAAAATGCTGAGTAATTGCCTACCCTTTTTTCTAAAAACCATACTGTACATTATTACTGATCGTGTTGTGCTGCAATAACAGCATTTGAAGATGTATTCACAAGCCGGGAGAGGAAAGAAAAAATCCAGTGCGCACGCATGACCTCTTGTCACTCAAGAGGTATGGGGGCGTGATTTAGTGGAGGAGACAGCATTAGGAAGTAAAAGGGGCGTAGGTGAAGCAGTGCTCAGACGGCATAAGCCCGCCTCCAAGTGGTCCAATGCCTCATTTGAATATTTTTAAAAGTTTATTTTTCTGCAAAACGTCATATCTTACAGCAGAATAAAAGGTATGGCTTTTATCAATGTCATCAGCCCTACCAGGCTATATGCCTGGTAGGGTAGGTTTCATCTGGGTGACAAAGCCTCTTTACTGCACCACACAGCAGTTATGCCCCCTTACTGCTCCCACACAGTAGGTATGCACCACAATGCCCCCACACAGTAGAATACCCTATATGTCCCCTTCACAGTAGTTATGCACATTTAATGCCCCTACACAGTAGTGCTCCCCTTATATAAGTGAAGCCCCCCAGTGGTGTACATAAAATAGAAAACAGCAAAACTCATCTAGCCCCGGACAATGGTTGACCACCCAACACACAGAATGGAAACCATTATCTATATCACAGCGTCAGCCAAATTACACTAAAAATCTATAAAATAAATGATTACTTTACTCATCAAACTTGTCGCCTCCTGCAATATTTAACAACTTTCCTCACTGCCTCCAAAAGTTTGTATTGAACATTGGAGGAGCTATAAGAGGAGGGGACTACAACTCACAGCATGCCCAGGCTGATATAAGAGCATATCTGAGGACATCACAGAAGAAAGCATGTCCAGGCTGTTATTATATGCTATCAGAAGACAGTAAGTGTAAGAGGAGAGAAATACAAATATCAGCAAGTTCAGGATGTTATTATATGCTATCAGAGGACATTACAGGGAGGATATAAGAGGAGCAAACTACAACTCCCATCATGTCCAGGCTGATATTATGTGATATCTGAGGACATTACAGGGAGGAAATATAAGTGGAGAGAACTATAACTCTCAGCATATCCAAGCTGTTATTATATGCTATCAAAAGATATTAAGGCAAGGAGATTTGAAGAGAGAACTACAGCTCCCAGCGTGTCCAGGCTGTTATATGATATTAGAGAACATTACAGGGATGAGGAATAAGACGAGCGAACTATAACTTCCTGAATGTCTAGACGGTTATGTGATATTACAAGGATGAGATATAAGAGGAGAGAACTACAACTCCTAGCATGTTTAGGTCGTTGTGATATCGGAAGACCTTACAGGGATGAAGTATAAGAGGACAGAACTACAAATACCAGCATGCCTAGGCTGTTTTTATGTGCTATCAGAGGACATTACAGGGAGAAGATATGGGAACTTCAACTCCCAGCAAGTCATGGCTGTTATTATGTGCAATTAAAAGACATTACAGGGAGGAGGTATAAGAGGAGAAATCTACAACTCCCAGCATTACCCTTGCTCTTACACTGAATCCATGCTTCTTCACTTTCTTTTCTACCACACAAAGTTTGGCCCCCTCATGTCACATGTCATCACATATACATCACCACTTCTCCTCTCCACTGCTGAGTTCTGCCCCCCTCCTACACTCATCACATGATGGTGATGTCACTACAGGTCCTTCATCACCACGGCTCTCCATTGTTGAGATCTGCCCGCTTCTGCTATGATCACATGATGGTGACGTCCTTCAACTGTTGTAATGGCTGCTACCAGCCATTAACAGAGCACTATGCAGAGGATGTAAATAAACAGTGTGTGTGTATATATATATATATATATATATATATATATATACACACACACACACACACACACACACTACACTTATGGTAATTTGGCTTTCGGGTGAAATTTATGGAAAATGTAAAAAGTTCACACTACAGTGATATTATATAATGAAAGTAGGGCATTTAAGTAGAGGCATGCAAAGGTGATTTCTCCATTAGTGAAACAAAAGCCAACACCAGTGGTGGGAATACCCCAACAAAAAACTGTCAATGTCTCAATAACTTGCCATGTGGCCTTGAGCATCAATTACAGCTTGACAACGAAGTCTCAGGCTGTTCACAAGTTGACTTATTGTCTGCTGAGGCATGGCATCCCACTCTTTTTGAAGGGGGGCCCCCATGTAATTGAGTTCTGGGTTACAGAGTTACAAACCCCTACACAGCGACTGAACTGATCCCATAGTTTTTCAATGGCATTCAGGTCTTGTTATTCGAGTAGTATTTGCTTGTCACTGTACTATTCTCAAAGTGTAGGGCAGTTTTGTATTGACTAGACACACCTGCACACACTAACACCACTAGCACCAAAGGCTGGTCTGTGACAACAGTGGCTGATGCATAGCGCTTTCCTTGACGTCTCCAACATCGTTGGCAGCCATCAATTCTACTCAACGTGAATCAACTTTCATACGTGAACAGCACCAGCGTAGATGCTCCCTAGCCCATTTACCTGTGGTCAGGTACCCTTGCAGGTTGTCTAGCACGTAGACCACGCTGATGTAAACGGTTTTGAATGGTCTGATTTGATGCTTGGGTGCCTCTCACCTCCCTAAAATGTGCCTGGAGTTGTGTGGTACTCATCATCCGATTCCTCCGGGCATTGTTCAAAATGAAGTTGTCATCAGTGGGGGACGTGGCCTAAAGACGTTCACTTCTACGCCTTTCTGTGACTCTTCCAGTCTCTCTATAAGGGGTCATGCAACGGCTGTTGCCCGGCCGTGGCCGTATTGCGGCCCGCATACTGCGGGTCAGCAATACACGGGCACCGGCCGTGTGCACCCCGCATCATGGATTGTGGACCCATTCACTTGAATGAGCCTGCAATCCCAGAGATCGGAACGGAGGCACGGATCGGAACACCACGGAAGCACTACGGGGTGCTTCTGTGGTGTTTCTGGCCGTGCCTCTGCACCGCAAAAAAGTAGTGCATGCATATACACACATACAAACTCTCACCCTGCCACTGTAGGCCCCATAGCAGCTGTTATGACAGCTACTGTGGTAGTTCTACCCCAATCCTGTGAAAAAGCTATAGGCTATTTATCTGCCTATGTACCAACTTCTGCCTGACTTTTGGATTGTTCTCGGTTTTGACCCTGAGCTGCCTGTCCAAAACTTAGGACTGATACATGGATTAGCACAAACTCTGGCTGCCCTAATCTCAGCCTGCCACTGACCACAAGTTATGGGCAGATTGGGAACTTGAAGTGGCCCTGGAAAAAAAAACTAAAAGCAGCCCTATGTTGTAGACGGTCCAAATTGACAGTGAAAGAGGCAGCACAAGAAGGCAGGGACTAGGTAGGGCCTACAATATCATAGTGCAACACAAAATACCATCCCAGCAGAACCAAATATCAGAGTCCAGCACAAATACTGCCATTCTTGCCACAGTATTCAACTGTATCACTGTCCTGAGGATGGTGATACAGTTGAGTTCAGGAGGGCACCTGTGGCTATTGGCCAGGTAAGTGCCCGATGCTTCCAACATTAATTAATGGTGAGAGCATCATCCGTATGTAACCAGCCAGCAGCCATGAGGAGGGCTCGGGTGGCCCCTGGGCATCGGCCCACCAGGGAAGTTTCCCAGTAGGGTCTATGGCCAGTCCACACCTGCCTCAAGTATTGCCTGATTCCTTTGTGCTTTAGTCAGTGTTTTTGACCCCCATGGGTCAGCAGCTAAAAACTCTAGTTGGTTGGCACAGTGGTTCCACATCCATCATACATAGCACCTGCCTTGTCACTTCATTTTTGTAATGTACATATTACCAAATAAGAAATTCAGCTGTACACCCAGGACAGCATTTCACATACCACCACCTCACATGTGGTAATTGTAAAGTGCTGCAGAATATGTTGGATAGATAGATAGATAGATAGATAGATAGATAGATAGATAGATAGATAGATAGATTTTCATTACTAATATTACAACATGCAATGTATCCACTGGTTCTTAAAGTGGTTGTCTGAGTTATAAGAAATATATATATAGTACTGTAAATCTGATGGGCAACAATATATAACTAAGTTAAGCAAGTTTTAGGCAAAAAAATCTATATTTCCTCATTCCCCTGGTTCTCTTCTGGCTTTTTTATCACCTACAGTAGCAACAATATGTGCCCCTCCCCCTGCTCTGCAAAGGGAGTGAATAATTCTGCTCTGAGTGACATGTCTGCCTGCTAGGATACTCAGCAGCATGTTGTATGTGTAGGACTACAAGTCCCAGCTGTACAATGACATTACTGATGCACACAGGAACTTCCCCCTACCTTTCTTGTGCAATACTCTGTAGATCTTCTCCAGTGTCAGCTCTGTGTCTATAGGATGAGGAGAGCAGATAATATGTCTCGTCATTGCCTGTAGCTACTGTTGTAAAGCATTGAGCCCTGTGTGTGTTCTGGATGAAGGGGTTAATGTTTTATCTGAAAGAATCCAGAGGGAGAGCAGGAGTCGGCAGAGCAGGGGGCGTGGCCAGCACAGTGACCTCTCGTGTACAGGCTCCTATCTGCTTGTGCACGAATATGAGAAGAGCAGGCAGATAAGCTGATATCACAGGTCATGTGACCCTGAGTGAAATCTGAGAAACCAGCAAGTTTAGAAGCACAAAGTGCTGGAAAAGCTGTTATATTTGATTACTTAGAAACATACAAATGACAAAAAAATAACTCAGACAACCCCTTTAATGTGCACCCACCTTCTTCTCTGACAGCGCTGCTGACTTTTTCCTCTTGTAGTTGATAGATAGATAGATAGATAGATAGATAGACTGTATGTAAAGATTATCGTTACTATTATTACAAGATGAGATGTATCCACTGGTTCTTAATGTCAAAAAAAAAAATATTCCAAAATAGAATCACATGCTTAAAAAAGCTTTTGACTATATCAAAAAATAGAATGGAAAAACACTGTGTACATAATGCTTCTAATTGAGACAGTCTTTAAGGGAACTAATGTCAGAATGACTGCTTCATACAGTCTAAAGATATGCCAGATTTATCTTCCAGCATCAGCTGCGTTTATAAAGCTGGTACAATTTAAGACTGTCTAGCCTAAATTTACATGCTATTAGTCAGTATTAGTAAATCTGCCCCACTGTATAGAGGAACAGCTGTTCTGTTTGCCATCCACCCTTACCCCCAAAAAATAATAATATAAATGAAATGCCAAGCACAACTTTTTCAACGGAACAGACAAAACCATCCATTTTACACCTATATACGGTAAATGTAATTTAAAAAAAAAAAGAGAAATGGCGGAATGCAGTGAGTCAAAAAATAGTTTGTGTCCTCATTGGGGCTATCCCATTATGACAATCTCTGTCTAAATTCTCTGTAAAGGCATATAGATGTCATGGGGTTGTACACTGCTCAGGACGCCCCAATATTAGCTAAAGTTAAGAGTTGCTGCAAAAAGTCGCTCCAATCTTGGTCTGTTATTGATCATGAAAATTCTCAATTGTGTGATATAAATAATGAACAGGGAAGTTATTGTACATAAGGAAGCTTGGAATTCTCTGTAAGGGAAAATGTGTGGGATTTTCTCTTTAGCTTCCCTTTTACGTATACTATGCATTAAAGAGAATCTGTCGCTTGGAAATTCACTGATAAACCAGGCATAAGGCCTTGCAGGGCTAGCTCAGCTCTATGTAGTCATACTTTTTACTTAGGCTGCTCTCACGTTGGCAGGGTCCGTCAGACTGTTCCGTCAGTGGAACAGCCTGCTGGATCTGTACTAACGCTAGCCCATGTGTGCCGCTGGAAGTCTGCTCCAGCCCCATTCACTATAATGGGGCCAGAGCCTTAGTGATCTGTTGTTTTATTCTAGAGAAAAAGTACTTTCAATTCATATGCAAATGAGCAGCTTAGTGTTGGGCCTGCGCAATCATGTTGCCTGGCCCTGTCAATCATGAAGGGGGAGGGGCTGACAAAACAGGAGGAGCAAGGGTGCATAGAGCAGCTTGGGCCACCTTAAAGAGGACCTTTCACCACTCCTGACATGCCTGTTTTAATAGCTCCATGCATTCCCCATGTACTAACAATTCTGGAACATCTATTCTTATGGCTCTATGTTGTGTCATTCCTTTATTATTTGCACTAGAAGTTATGAATGAATTGCTATTTGCCTTCAGTAAAGGAACAGAGGGGAGGTGACCAGTTGGGGGTGTGTACCTGCACAGACTGACTCTAGCCAATCAGTGCTGTCATGTTCAGACTATGCAGATACACGCCCCTCCAACTTGTTACCTCCCCTCTGTTCCCTTACTGAAGACAAATAGCAATTCATTCATAACTTCTAGTGCAAATAATAAAGGAATGGCACAACATACAGACATAAGAATAGATGTTCCAGAATTGTTATTACATGGGGAATGCATGAAGCTATTAAAACAGGCATGTCAGGAGTGGTGAAAGGTCCTCTTTAAGCACACTAAATTGCTAATTTGCATATGAATTAACAGTGCTTTTTCTCCAGAATAAAAAAAGAAAAGAAAACAAAAAAAAAACAACAACTGATAACTAAGTGAAAGGTAGCATTACATAGAGCTGAGCTAGCCCTACAAGTCCTTCTGCCTGGTTGAAAGGGACCATGTTATTTGTTATTTTTTCATTATTGCAAACTGCCTGAGCTTTGATAAAATAATAAAAGCACTCACTTATCCAGCCTCCTCCGATCCAGCACTGCTGCTCCTTCCTCTCCCTGGGCTGCATACAGTGACGTATTGTTGTGGCTGCAGGAGTGACGTCCCATTCACCACTACCACTACCAATCGCTGGACCCAGTGGCCATACACCACTGAGGCCAGTGATTGGCTGCAGTGATATAGGGGATGTCACTGTTGCAGCCACACCAATAAGTCACTGGCTGCAGCCCAGGGAGAAAAAGCAGTAGCATCGCTGGATTAGAGCGGCTGAAGGGTGACTGAAAATGCTTTTATTATTATATAAGAGCCCAGGCAGTTTGCATCAATTAAAAAAATAACATGGACAACCCATTTAAGGGCTCAGTCACACGACTGTTGTTTTGGTCTATCCCGCATTTTTTGCGGCTCGGATATGGACCCATTCACTTTAATGGGGTCGCAAAAGATGTGGACAGCACACAGCCTGCCCCGTGGAACCGCAAAAAAAATAGAATATTTCCTATTCTTGTCCATTTAGCGGACAAAAATAGGCATTTCTATCATTGCTGCCTGTTCTATCATGATGCAGAGGATGGGAGTGGTAGTGGCCCTGATGAGAGGTTGTATAACAGTATACTCCTTCAGGCCATCGTTCCCTTGGGTTTGGTGCAGTGAACAGGTGGCAGGAAGAAATCAGGCAGACGTAGAAGAATAACAAACATTTTCCTTTACTAAGTGCAAAGGATGAATTACTGTACATCCAACTCTGCAAGGTACAGTGTCTCTAAATCCAGCTGATGGTGGCAGGTGTGGTGGCAGTCAAGATGGTAGACAATAGCACTCTAGAGTAGTCCTTCTATCTCTCCTGATTTCCCTTCAATAACAGCAATAAGCTGTCACTTGTGGCTATAAAAGTTCACTTGTGATATGCAGGCTTATAAGTGTGCCTGTCCTGAATTGTGGTGATGGGTCTTAACTTGTTATCCCCTTACCTACAGCAGAGTCTGTATAGCCTTAATACTGACCACTCTGCTGACTTTGTACGCTGTAGCTTGCAGATCTTCTGGTACGCCAAGTAGTGGTCCTCACAGACGAGCTGTAACTTCAGTCCCAAGGCCCATGTAGCGGGAGCAGATGGATGTGCTCCTTCTCTCCAGGCTTGCTTAGCTAACTTCCCTAGAACTCTCTAGAGCTCCCCCTCCTGTCAGGAAGTAGGACCAGCCACTCTCAGGGGAGGAATGAAATGGTGCATTCCTTTCCTTATGCCAACTATACGTTATCATTCCTAAAGCATACAATAAACATAAGATGACATTACAATATATAATAAACAATTGCAGATACCCTATCTGGGGTTTTGTATATCTACATAATAAAACACAAAAGGTTGCACAGTGAAATACAAAAATATAAACAACTGGTTGCAAAAATAGTGAAAGTGCCACAGACTTTCATTAATGAGTGATATTCTGCAAAGTAGTACGCTTCATTTACTTACCTTTGATTTGTTCTTGTAAAACGTGCTGCAGGGGTTAAAGCTGGTCTCAGAGCAGATGCCGAGTCTGTGAGCTGGACATCGCACATGCCTCTGTCAGAACAGTGAGGAAAGGAGCTTGTATGTTTCTTGGAGTATTTGTTGAGCCGTGCTGCTCATCCCTTCACAGTAGAACAGCAGATACTGTATATGATGCTGGCACTGGTCAGATGCCTAATGCACAGTAATCAGAACAGCAGATATTGTATATGATGCTGGCACTGGTCAGATGCCTAATGCACAGTAATCAGAACAGCAGATATTGTATATGATGCTGGCACTGGTCAGATGCCTAATGCACAGTAATCAGAACAGCAGATACTGTATATGATGCTGGCACTGGTCAGATGCCTAATGCACAGTAATCAGAACAGCAGATATTGTATATGATGCTGGCACTGGTCAGATGCCTAATGCACAGTAATCAGTGGTAAAATTACTCTGCGGTTTTCAAAGACCTTATTCATATTTTACTGCTATCATTGCACTCGGACAAAACAGCCTAACCCTTGTTAGAAAGGAAACTTTCATACTCGTTTCATGTTTCAAGTACATGTATCATTAGAGAGAAAGAGCACTGAGATTAAGTAACTTTGCCGATACATTACTTATCTTTACTTACTTATCCTATTTATTTGAATTTGACAAATATTAATACCCAACTGTATATGTAACACATACAAGTAGGGTACACATAAAAAATGTAGATGTCACTGCCGACACAACAAGGAAACGTAGGTGATTATTGGCAGTAATCAGAGAGTACATACCAGGATAAGCCTCCAGTCGAGTACAGTAGGTATGATGGCAAACAGTTGGTGGGTTTGACTAGCTTCCTTAGTGTTACATGTATAGTTTGCTGAGGTTTTTAGTGTGGATCTTGTCACAGATTTCACCCATGCAACGGCAAAACTGAAAAAAACACAACTGATAGGGACTTCTTGTAACCTAAGAATATAAAAGTAATGAACAGGTGAAAGGAAAATAAGTTATACTGAACCATAGCAATGCTGCACCATCTATAACCCACTATAGTGCAAGTCAATGCCCTGTTATACTGTCATACAGCATGCAACGTACAATAGTGCCAATCAATGGCCTATTATACTGCCTGTGACAAGATGGTACTTGTACAGTATGCAAATGCCTCCTTCTCCTTGGACAGTTGTCACTTTTATTTGAAATTAAAGCAAAATAGAAGCAGAAAAATAAAGTTACAGACACAGGTCTAAATCAGGTGCAGGTCTAACAGCTTCATAGTTGGTAGAAGCCAACCCGCTTCCTTTTTCTTCTACTGTGGCATCTGGTTCCTGGAACCCTGCCACCTCATATGCATAACATTTTCCATGTAGGTGGGATAAACAACTGTAATATTTATTCCATTTAAGTAACGGTGTACTCCAAGATAGATAATTTCATTTAGCACATTACATGCACTATGTAAGGCATCACTCTCTCTGCCTGGGGAGGTGATGACGGACTTCTCATCAAACAGAGGGTTTTCAAGCTCAAAAAGTGCTTTATTTGTTACACGGCATATCAAACTTCCAAGTTTGGCAGCACTTGGCACAATGAAGTAACAGCTTCATATTATAACTTGTTACATGAACCCAAAAAAATAAATCCTTACTCGGCTAGGCACTCACTATACAGAGGTTTTTCCCTAACCCATCTGTAGCTCAGTGATCACTGAGCGTCGTTGGGCCCGCCCCAAAACTCAGGCTTTACTCAGCCTTGTGGCCACCCCCCAAAAAAACACAGATTTGAAAAAAAAGGCGTAAAGAATAATCCCCAGGTGCTGATCAGGCAGGTATGCACTGAAAAGCACTTGGCGGTCACAGCTCGCACGCAGGAAAAGTGGTGCAGAGCTGGAAAAATATAAAAAAAACAAACATTACAAAAAAAAAGTGCACGGACCAAATAGCGTCCTTAAAAAAGGATAGGGGGAAGAGGGACTGGGACGGAGGATGGTTTAGGGATCTGGAACAGCTGCAAATGAAAAAAAAATCAGTACAGCAATCCAGATGTCCTTCTTCTGTTCTTCTTTCAGCAGGAAAGGCAGGTAAATCTACCTCTGCCTGATTCCTTCATGCCACAAGTCCCAGCAAGCCAACAGCAGCACAGAAAAGCACAGAACCTCTCTGCACGCAGTCACCAGCTAGAATGGCTGCATGCAGGGAGGTTCTGCCCTTTCCTGTGCAGCTATAGCGCTGCCATTGGCTGGAGCGTTGTTTCAGCCAATCGCAGAACTGGCAGAGAATGGCAAACACTGGTGTCCCCTGCCCCACCTCCGGGGTGACAGGTGCTGATTGTTTCAGCACCAGCCACCTCCCCCTGACATCACCCAACCTGCCCCGCAACTTCCGAACGCTTCCGGCGATGCAATGTGCCGGTTTTCATTGATCGGCCAATCGCATCGCTGGGAGCTGCAGGCAGGTGAAAGTACGCCTCGCTGCCCTTACCTGGCATGGATGCCTGCCGGTAAGCGAAGCCATGGTGTGGCAATTTGCCCGCGATCGCCTCCCAGCCGCCCGCGGACCCTGTGACATACATGTAAGTCATGGGTCCTTAAGGGGTTAAAAGTTAAAATCACCCCCATTCCTCAAAATAAAAAGAAACAAAAAAAACAGCATTATGGGCATCGCCACATGTGAAAATGTCCATACTATTAAAATATTTTTTTAAAAGTTAGCCCATATGGTGAATGGCATAACAGAAACAAATTGTAAAAAGCCCAATTCACTTTTTTTCATCACTTTATCTCCCAAGAAAATTGAATAAAAAGTGATCAAGTCATACACATCCCAAAATGGTATTGTCAAAAATGACAGATCGTCCTGCAAAAAATGAGCCCCCACATATCTCCATAGATATAACTATAAAAAAGTTATGAGGGTCAGAATATTGCAATAATTTATTACAAAGTGAGTTGTTGTTGTTGTTGTTGATGTTAAGTTATAGCTGAAATACCTCATAAAAGTTCCTCTTGTATTAAAATCCTCATAGAAGTTTCTTTTGTATTATACAAGAGAAACTTCTATGACGTTTTTTACCGCTAACAGCACTGAGCTGTATATCCCAGTGGTTAAGGTTCTTGCCTTTAACCCCTTCTACCCCGGAGGTTTTTTCAGTTATGCATTTTCGCTTTGCGCTCCCTGCCTTCAAACAGCCATAACTGTTTTATTTTTCTGTTCACACAGCTGTATGAGGGCTTGTTTTTTGCGGGACAAGTTGTACTTTCCAACGCCACCATTTAATATTGCATATGGTGTAGTGGGAAGCGGGAAAAAAATTCCAAATCGGGTGAAATTGCAAAAAAACTGCTATTCCGCTACAGTTCTACGGATTTCTTATTTACAGCGTTCGATGTTCATTAAAACTGACCAGTTACTTTCATTCTACTGGTCAGTACGAATCCAGCGATACCTAATATGTATAGTTTTTCCTGCGTTTAGATGGTGATAAAATAATTATAAAGTTGGCCTTTTTTTTTTTTTCCTTGTCATATCTTAACCCCTATAACTTTTTGGTATTTATGTGTACGGAGCTGTATGGGGGCTCATTTTTTGCGGGGCGATCTGAAGTTTTTATTGATACCATTCTGGGGTGTGTATGACTTTTTGATCACTTTTTATTTATTTTTTTTAGAAAAAAAAGCGACAAAAAACTGCGAATCGCCATTTGGACGCTTTTTTCCGCCACACAATTGGCTGTATTGGAATTTATTTTTATATTTTAAAAGTACGGGCGTTATCAGTCATGGTGATACCCATGATGTCTATATTTATTGTTATTTAGGTATTTATTTTTTAATTATACGGAAAGGGGGGTGATTTGAACTTTTATATATTTTTTAACATTTTTTTTTACATTTTTTGTGATTATTTTAAAGCTCAAATATGAACTAATATATTGTGTTTTTTTTTCTTTATGAGCAATGAGGGATTTACTAGATGGAGTTAAATCCCAAAATTGCTAATTTCTTATCCTGGCCTGCCATCTAGTGGCCAGAATAAGAATTGCAATTTGAAAACTGTAATCCTCACCAGCGAGGATTACAGTTTTCATATGGTGTACAGACACCCCGATTGGCCACCGATTGGCCATCGGCATCAGAAAGCCCAGGAAGACGCCGCCGATGGCGGTAAGTAGCAGCAAGTCTCTGCTGTTAGAAACAGCAGAGACTTGCCAGCCATGACGCCTGCGGCACCCACGAGCGAGCGTCATGTCCCCGCACCGCACCAGCGCCGCACATGTACGGCGCTGGTCGGGAAAGGGTTAATGTAGATCGTTGTGAGTTTGAATTCCGACAGAAACATTTAAAAAATAGAGGCTAAATTAGACTTATCTACATAGTGACCATGCTTGGGAATACCCCTTTCATGTTCATAACACTGCAATGAGTTCCCCTTCATAACACATATATGGAGGCTGAACAGGGACTCCTAAAACAGGAAATTCCCTACTCTGGAGTCCCCACTGTGATTGGCCCTGACTGAATGAGATCTGTCCAGACTGAAGCAGGGGGCCCCTTAGAGGATTGTGGGCCCTCCCCAACTCTCCTGGCTGGGACCACATAGAGCCTCTGTAGGCTTCCTTCTCAATTCATCAACGTTCAGGCACTGAGGATAGATTTATCCCTCAGTGATTATTGTAGCTGGCCTCACCTCAGTGGACTGAGAGACTCCCACTACCAACCTGTCTGCCAGTCCAAAGAAATCCAGCCCATATAACTTAAACAAACCATTTCCAGCAAGCTACAGTATGCCTTGCTGAAGCAAAACATCTCTGTTTTCTATTACCTCACCCAACTAAGCTGGAAAACCTGGTGAGATATACACCCCCCACCATGCACTTCACCACAACTACTGAAAGTGTATGTATAGAATAGTGATCCACTTAGAATATGCACCTCAGTGTGTAAATTCAAGTTTCTAATGTAAACTGTTTTGTGGGCTATCAAGTTTGTAGACAGAGTGACCAGGACTGGGTTCCTCTGTATCTATATCATGGGAGGTAATGATAAGCTCCTGTTAAGAGTAATGAAGGTGGGATCTGCAGCTCTAACAACTAAGCTTTGAAGGGAAAGGCAGTAAATAAATGAAATGGAGCACTTAAAGGGTTTTTTCAGTCTAAAATTGAAATGTCCCAAACACTATGATTAAGATGTATCATTCCCTGTGTGGCAAAAAACTGATTGAAAAAGTCACAAAACTTGGTGCACATCGAACATGTGCAACATTTTGCGACTTTTTGGGGTTTCTTAGGCTCTTTTTCAAGAAGTGGGTGGTGGAGGGCGAGGAGTGGGCAGTGTGGGACCAGACATACCCAGGACAGCACTTTCATTATAATCTTTGCCAGGAAACTGGCGTAGATTATACCTGAAGTCTACACCGGCTCCCTGGCTGGTGAAGATTTCAGTTCTGGTGCAAGAACCTGCACAGATGCATCCACAATTACCAAGAGGTATGTGCCTCTTAATAATTGTGACACACCTCAAACCAGCGGGGCATAGACTAAGACTGGCTTGTAATAAATGTGCAGAAACATTCATGTTTACTTACCACTCTCAAAACCCCTCAAATACTATTTTCACCTTTCTGGGACTCACCTGACTCACCAGCATTCCCTGGCTGTGCCTAAGCATTGCTTACATCCAGCAATTCCTGGTGCCTCATTTCCCAGGGTTGACATCATTATTAATCATGAGTGACAGGGATCTTCTCTTAACCAGCTTTAGAACTGCCTGTAGGATTACATCCTCCCGTCCATGTCCCGAGTTCTTCATAGGTATTGCCCAATTGTCAAACCACATTCTAAACTGCGCTGATATGGTTTTCACCTGCCTCAAACCGTGCCATTCATAACCTGAATGGCATGTCACAGGAAGTTGAAAAATCCAGAGCAGTGGGATCACATGACATGCTTGCAGCAGGACCAAGAAGGATAGGCAAATAGGGTTGCCTCCTGGCTGGTAAACCACCAGCCTAGCTGGTATTACCAGCAGAAGACCAGTGTCAGTATTTGGTCTTGTGTAGGGTTTAAAGACATGAGCCATGATTTGTTTTAAAGCTGAGAATCTAAGTTTTAAAACAAGAACAGGATGGTATTTCTAGCCATACAGCTCAAGACATAACTCTGGAAATCAGGTTGGAAGTGATATCTGCAGGTTCATACCTGCATATAAAATTTCTGACCTGAATTCTAAGTGATATTTCTCCAGTTGTGTAGTGGCTAGCAACGTGAATCTGGTCTTGTTTAAAGCTTAGATTCTCTGCTTGGTGGAGAGAGGTAATTTGGGAAAGTGTTGACAGGCTACAGAGAGAGGAAGAAAGGTGTAGATCCTCCTATCCGTGTGTAACTGCACATAACCTCAGGGTGGGGCTGATTTCACATTGGCATTTACATTTCATTTGTTCTGCTCCATTTTTAGGATATGCAAGGGGTGTATCTGTCAAATGCTGTAAACAAATGCCACCTCATGGACTCCATTGACTATAATAAGAAAATCATTTATATTACAAAATCGGGCATTTTAACTGAAAAAAGCAGAATGTTGAGCTTTTTTGTCCCATATTTTTAATGGAAACTGCAATAGAGGCTTCTAATGGAGCATCTGATGCAGATTTGAATGAAGCCCAACATAGACTTCTGTGCATGTAAATAAGTTCATATGTAGTGTAGAGAAGAAATAAACTTTATTTATTCAACTTTAAAACATGGTCACTCGTGCGGGCACTTACTCAGCTACAGGCGACGGCTATGAAGCGCGGTTAGTGACAGTTTTGCACTAACCACGCTTCATCTGGAAGGTCAGACAAAGCGCGGTTAGAGCGAAATGGCCGTCGCTTGTAGCTGAGTGAATGCCCGGACCAGCGACTGTGTTTTGCAAAGGAATCTGGTGAGTGCCGCAAGTTTATTTCTTCTCTACACTACATGTGAATACTGTCTATACTGCTGAGCACTGCCTGTGAGCCATGTGTCGAGTGCATTGGCCTCTACATAACTTTGGTAGATCCACCGCCACTTCAAAATCTAGATTTAGACCATTTTCAATTCCTAAAACAGCGTAGAAAATGATGAATGAGACTGGCCTGTCTGCCCCTTCCTTTTCCTTGCCCACTTTTGTAGACCTGGCGTGAGCTAGGAAAAGTCGCAGATTTGTGCCACAATCTGCACCAGAAATACACCTAATGTAGACCTACTAACTGAGTGGGTGCTGGGTGGCACAGTACAGATACAGTACAGGTCGTAGGCACAGTTTTCAGATATCTCACACAGTAGGCTTTTCCCAAAGGGTGTGTATAAGGGATGGCTACTATAATGGTCCTCCCTGAGTCTCTCTCTGTAGAAACAAGCAATCTTCCCAAATGACCAAAGGCATGCAAACAATCTTAATATTTCCAGCAATGCCCATGTCCTAGAATGGATGGACAGTCCGTCTCAATAGTGTTGAAGGGCGCCTTAAGCAAATGCCTTAATCCACATGTAGTGAAGTCTACAGCCATAAATGTGCATTACCATTCACTGACTTTGTCCAAGCATTGTCCCCTTTTAATGGTCCTCAACTTTCTGTAAAAAATCTGTTCTTCTTTCCCTCAGAGGTTGGTTCTTAGCACAGTTGCTTTCTGGCAGCTTTACACTCACAGGGATGGTGTCTTCCTGGAGATGTATTAGTTTCTTCTGCTTTAGTGTGTCTGGCTAACATATCAGCAGCAGCATACACAACCGCTTTCTTAACTTAACTCTTTCAGTACCGAGCCACTTCTCACCTTAAATCCCAGGCCGATTTTTGGAAATCTGACATGTGTCACTTTATGTGGTAATAACTTTAGAATGCTTTTACTTATCCAGGCCATTCTGAGATTATTTTCTCGTGACACATTGTACTTCATGACAGTCATAAATTTGAGTCAATATATTTCACCTTTATTTATGAAAAAATCCAAAATTTACCAAAAGTTTTGAAACATTTTCAATTTTCAAAATTTCAATTTCTCTGCTTTTAAAACAGAAAGTGATACCTCATGAAATATTTATTACTTAACATTCCCCATATGTCTACTTTATGTTGGCATAATTTTGTAAATGTCATTTTATTTTATATTTTAGGAAGTTAGAGGGCTTAGAAGTTTAGAAGCAATTTTTCAAATTTTCAACAAAATTTCCCAAACCATTTTTTTGAGCACCAATCCAGTTATAAAGTGATTTTGTCAGTCTTACCTAATGGAAACCACCCATAAATGATCACATTTTAGAAACTACATCCCTCAAATTACAAAAAAACTGATGTTACAAACTTTGTTAACCCTTGAGGTGTTCCGCAAGAATTAAAGGAAAATGGAGGTGGAATTTCAAAATTTCACTTTTTTGGTAGATTATTCATGTTAATATTTTTTTTCTTGCAACACAGCAAGGGTTAACAGCAAACTAAACCTCAGTATACATTACTCTGATTCTGCAGTTTACAGAAATACCCCATATGTGGTGTAAACTGCTCTATGGGCACGTGGCAGTGGTCAGAAGGAAAGGAGCGTCATAAGGATTTTGGAGGCAGATTTTGCTAGAATGGTTTTTAGGCACTATTTTGTATTTTAAGAGACCCTGACGTACCCCTAGAGTGGAAACCCTCAAAAAGTGACCCCATTTTGGAAACTACACCCCTTAAAGAATATATTAAGGGGGGTACTGACCATTTTGACCCCCCTAAACGTTTTACGGAATTTGGAAACACTTGGCTGTGAAAATGAAAAGTTTCATTTCTTCCAATAAAATGTTGCTTTAGTCCTAAATTTTTCATTTTCACAAGGGGCAACAGGAGAAAAGCACCCCATAATTTGTCACCCATTTTCTCCTGAATATGGCAACACCCCCTATTTGGTGATAAACTGCTGTTGGGGCACATGGCAGGACTCAGAACAGAAGGAGCGCCATATGGATTTTGCAGCACAGATTTTGATGGATTGGTTTGCGGGAGCCATTCATTTTTATTTTTTTGAGTTATTGTCTTATCCCACATATTATTTTTTGCAGGATGAGGTGACGTTTTCATTGGTACCATTTTGGGGTACATAAGACTTTTTGATTGCTTAGTATTACACTTTTTGTGAGTCAAGGTGAGAAAAATAGCTGTTTTGACATAGTTTTTTTAATTTTTTTTTTATAGAATTCACCCAAAGGGGCAAATCATGTGATATTTTTATAGAGCAGGTTGTTACGGATGCAGCAATACCCAATATGTCTATTATTTTTATTTTTGTTAAGTTTTACACAAAAAATTAATTTTTGAACAGAATTAAATCTTGTTTTTGTGTTGCCATTTACTAACTGTCCTATTTTTTTTATTTTTCTGGCGATTGACTTAGGTAGGGTCTCATTTTTTGTGGGACGAGATGACGGTTTGATTAGTACCATTTTGGGGTAAATACGCCTTTTTGATCGCCTGCTATTACACTTTTTGTAAGGGAAGGTGACCAAAAAATGTCTGTTTTGGCACTTTTTTTGGTATAGTTTTTAAAAATTTTTTTTTACAGAATTCACCTGGGATGCCATATCATGTAATATTTTTATAGAGCAGGTTGTTACGGACGCGGTGATACCCAATATGTCTAAAATTTTTATTTTTGTTAAGTTTTACACATTAGATGCATTTTTGAACAGAATAAAATCTTTTTTTTGTGTTGCCATTTTCTGAGAGCCATATTTTTTTTATTTTTTGGGCAATTGGCTTAGGTAGGGTCTCATTTTTTTGTGGGACGAGATGACAATTTGATTGGTACCATTTTGGGATTAATACATCTTTTTGATCGCTTGGTATTACACTTTTTGTGAGGCACGAGGGAAAAAATGGCTGTTTTGGCATAGTTTTTTTTTTTTTAATTTTTTACAGCATTCACCTGGGATGCCATCTCATGTAATATTTTTATAGAGCAGGTTGTTACGGACGCGGTGATACCCAATATGTCTAAAATTTTTATTTTTGTTAAGTTTTACACATTAGATGCATTTTTGAACAGAATAAAATCTTTTTTTTGTGTTGCCATTTTCTGAGAGACATATTTTTTTTATTTTTGGGCGATTGGCTTAGGTAGGGTCTTATTTTTTGTGGGACGAGATGACAGTTTGATTGGTACCATTTTGGGATTAATACATATTTTTGATCGCTTGGTATTACACTTTTTGTGAGGCAAGGTGACGAGAAAATGGCTTTTTTTTTACACAGTTTTTATTTTTTATTTTTTACGGCGTTCACCTAGCGGAGTGGGTCATGTGATATTTTTATAGAGCCGGTCGATACGGACGCGGCGATACCTAATATGCCTACTTTTCTTATTTTCCCTATTTTTTACAATTTTTTAAACCTTATTTTGGGACACTTTTTTTGTTTTTACTTGAAACTTTTTTTTGTAAAACTTTATTTTTTTAACTTCTTTTTTCACTTTACTCCTGACTAAACACAAAACCAGTTTGAACATAAACAATCATTGTCAATTAGTTTTACAAAACAAACCAGAGCAAATTTGGCATAAGGCTGCATGGCTCAGGGGCAGCACTGAAGTAGGTGGGGGGGGAGGATTTTTCCTGGCTTAGTGAGTATGTATTTTTTCTTCATGAGAGCTCATTCATTACACCTAGAGAAGAGATAATCAATTTGTCTTGTCAGTAAGACTTCTTCACCAGTGGGGGGTGGGGGTGTGTGGTGTCCCTGCAGGTGAAGATGCACCTACCTGATGCAAGATTGACAGGGTCAGACATTTAGCCAGACCCTGACAATTTCCTGAGCGATTACCAGACCAAGAGCACAGGCTCTGCTCCTTTTCTGAAGCCAAAGCAGAGTCTGTGCCCTTGCTCTGATAAAGCAGCCACAGGCAAGAAATTGTCAAGGCTGAGCTGTGTGAGATATCTGTCATATCACTTCACCTAAAATATGGCAGGAGCCCCAAAAGTAGGGTGTGCCTTGAAGCGAAGAAAATGTGTGCCCCTCCTATCACTGCATGGCCCAGGGAGCGACAGTGAGGACTACCACTGTGAGTACAATTTACTGCCATCCTCTCCATCGTACTATGAGTTTGTCTGTTCCCTCAGTGCCACACATTGGTGTCTCTTATCCCTGTCGGTCAGCTGCCAAGCACACTGAGAGTATTTCAAGAGGTAGCTGCCTGGTTCCCCTGCTGCAAAGGCCAGATCCATGTATAGGGGTTAAAGGGTGAATAGCAGTGGACTGCCAGGATACACCCTTAGGTCTAGCCCAAAGTCAAACTGATTGGTTGGCACAGTGGTCCCACAACCATTGCCATAACATGTATCCATGGCTACTGAAAATTACCAACACTGTAATGCACCAGTAAATGCAATATAAAGGTGGTGTGAGGAATAAGGAAACATGAACCAGGTTTTAGCCATGATTTAATCACAGCCATCTGCTGGCACCTAGCAGATGGAGTAAACACTGCAGGAGGTCCTGTCTTCAAAGCAGGTCACTTGTATACGATTCACACCTTTCCAAGCCATTCTGCAACCAAATCCCTTTCCATAGGAAGAACCCTCAGCAGGGAGCTATCAGCTTGTTAGATATGATACCTACTTTCCAGACATATTGGAGCCAGGAATTAATAAAGAATTATGGACTGGCGGTTCATCACCAGCATAAGCCAATCATATATTCGCGAGGCGAGGACAGAGAGGAACAGGTACATGTCCATGAGTTAGTGATCACATGTCAGGAAGCGGAGATACGGAGATCTCCAATCAGGAACCTGATAAGTGTGTCGTGTTTGGTCGCCACCTGTAGCCAGAACTCAGGCGGGTCAGTTGGTACCAGAACCCTTTCCCTGTGACCTCCCGTTCTGGAGCTATGGGCATATTGGTTTTTGTGGAGCTTTTTGCTACCAGAACTAGGATGGGGGGGGTTGACTCCTCCCAGGGGAGGAGGGGAGTGGCTGGCTGTAGGATAAAAGGCCCCAGAGAACAGAGGCCATTGTCTTTCTCTGGAGGGGGTCACCTGGAGCATTGGTGTTTGGTTTGGACCCTTGGACAAGCTGCTGACATCACTGCCCCCCATGTGGTTACAGCCAGGCCTTACAGCAACCCAGAAATCATCTTACAGACTATCCATCTCTCTGGTAACTGACTATTGTTCTGTTCAATTCTGTTGTACCATACCAGTTTTATTTGCATATCTGACTGCTGTATCCATCTTCTGTGTATATAGTTATATCTAGTGAGCCCTTAAGGCGATTAAATATATAATTTAATCTTGTGCTGTTCTTGTATCCCGATCACGAATCCCCACGTTCGTGTTCTCAGTAATATTGTTATACACTACCTAGGGTTGGCTGCTCACCCGATATAATCCGTTAACGGACCAGAGTTATATCAAACGAGAGCTGGTGGCAGTACTACTGGGCTGAAAAGATTCGGTTTCGCTGGTGATAGCGAAAAAGGGTCTCTCAGCTTGTCAGGATTATGAGTGAGCGTAGCACCACGCAGGGATCGCGTGGGCTACCCTCTCTCCCTTTCTGTTCCTGCCCCTGCCCGTGTGGACAGGAGGCGTCTGTGAAAAACCGTGCCATACGTAACCTTGCACACCCCAAGGGGGCGTGGAACATCATGTGTTTGTAGTCAAAGACTGAACCATACCGTGTGATCCCCATGTAACCACACGCAGGGCAGGGCTGCGGTACAGTTCATCACAGGTGGCAAACCTTTGCGCAAAGGTAGGTGGCCATCTAGGGTGCCACTTTAGCTCAGAGGATGAAATTGCAATTTTAAGAGTAAAATAGCTCAGAACCTACCACTTGGACCAGAAGCCAAGTTTGGTTTCAAGTTTTAAAGGGTTTCTGTCACCAGAAATAACCCTATTAAACCAAGTGTCATTTGCAATGAGCAAATGACACTTGATGCCAGTAATGTTACTATTATACTTCTCAGTAACGGCGTTTTGCTAAAAATAGCGATTTTATAATATGCTAATGACCTCCCCTAGGTGCAGTAGGCGTGAACCTGCACCTAGGAGAGGCCATAATAACGCCTCTTACCACGCCCCCGGTCGCGCTGATTGACAGGGCCGGGCAGCCAGCTCTTTCGGCTCCCGGCCCTGTACGAGCCCGAAATCCCGCGCCTGCGCAGTAATGAAGCCGGGACCCGGGCGGGCGCCGGCTCTCAATGCGCGCTGATCGCAATGCGCAGGCGCGGGATCAGCGCGCATTGAGAGCCGGCACCCGCCCGGGTCCCGGCTTCATTACTGCGCAGGCGCGGGATTTCGGGCTCGTACAGGGCCGGGAGCCGAAAGAGCTGGCTGCCCGGCCCTGTCAATCAGCGCGACCGGGGGCGTGGTAAGAGGCGTTATTATGGCCTCTCCTAGGTGCAGGTTCACGCCTACTGCACCTAGGGGAGGTCATTAGCATATTATAAAATCGCTATTTTTAGCAAAACGCCGTTACTGAGAAGTATAATAGTAACATTACTGGCATCAAGTGTCATTTGCTCATTGCAAATGACACTTGGTTTAATAGGGTTATTTCTGGTGACAGAAACCCTTTAAAATGGTTTCCACTTCAAAAATCAAATACCAAAATTATTCAATGAAGTCTTGTGCAACTTCACGAATAACTAACATTGCCTTGTCGGGGTCCATACATTTCAATGCTGTACATAGACTGATTTCTGTACAGCATTAAAATACATTTTTTAGCAAAGCGACTTTGGATGTAGCATCTGAAGCTCTCTTCACTCATCCCTACCCACTACCAATAATAACCTGCCTGAACATGCTGAAACTTGTAGTCCCCCTGTTATAGTACCCTCCCATAATAACAGCCTGGCCAATCTGAGACTTGTAGTCCTCCAGTTATACCCCTCTCCCTATAATGTACACAGATATCCCATCAAAGCAGTGTCATTTTGTCAAGCCTTGTAGTTCTCACATATTAGCTTCCCTAAAATGTCCTCTGATATCCCATAATTACAGCCTGGACATGCTGGGACTGGTAGTTCTCTCCTTATGATCTGCTGCATCTGAGCTATGTATTAGGCTCTCTACACATGTGTGCTGGTGATTTCCACTGTTCTGCTCTATAATAGAAACAGAAGAGAATAAGGAAAAATCATGGCAGTGCCAGATCTGGCACATCAGTGCCCAACAGATCCGCTAACTATAATTGGATCTGTTTTCTATTGTGGCAGATTGTATCACAGAAAACAACATCGCGGACAGAAAAACGCTGCTTTGTCATGAACTTGATAGTTTAGCTCCTTAGTTGGGTGGTATGTGTGTGTAGTGTATTTATGGTGTATTTATGTATGTGTACCATGTATATGGCGTATTTATGTGTACATGTGTTGCATATAACCTTATATGTTGTATGTATATGTAATCATGTGTCATGACACCGAATGCCGTTGAGTAGGGAAACAGTTGTTACAAATTTTAATCCCACCCCTGAACGGAGGTGTGTATTATGAGGTTCTGTAGCAACCAAGGTGTGTATTATGATGTTCTGCATTAGCTAAGATGTGTATTATGATGGTCTGCAGCAGCTGAGATGTGTATGATGTTCTGTATCGGCTGAGGTGTGTATTGTCATGTTCTGTATCAGATGAGGTGTGTATTGTGATTTTCCTTATCAGATGAGGTGTGTATTGTCATGTTCTGTATCAGATGAGGTGTGTATTGTCATGTTCTGTGTCAGATGAGGTGTGTATTCTCATGTTCTGATGTTCTGTATCAGTTGAGGTGTATTGTGATGTTCTGTATCAGAAGAGGTGTGTATTGTGATTTTCTGTATCAGCTGAGGTGTGTATTGTGATGTTCTGTATCAGCTGAGGTGTGTATTGTCATGTTCTGTATCAACTAAGGTGTGTATTGTCATATTCTGTATCAGAAGAGGTGTGTATTGTGATGTTCTATATCAGAAGAGGTGTGTATTGTCATGTTCTATATCAGATGAGGTGTGTATTGTGATGTTCTGTATCAGCTGAGGTGTGTATTGTCATATTCTGTATCTGCTGAGGTGTGTATTGTCATGTTCTGTATCAGAAGAGGTGTGTATTGTGATGTTCTATATCAGAAGAGGTGTGTATTGTCATGTTCTGTATCAGATAAGGTGTGTATTGTGATGTTCTGTATCAGCTGAGGTGTGTATTGTCATATTCTGTATCAGCTGAGGTGTGTATTGTGATGTTCTATATCAGAAGAGGTTTGTATTGTCATGTTCTGTATCTAAGGTGTGTATTGTCATGTTCTGTATCAGATGAGGTGTGTATTGTCATGTTCTGTATCAGCTGAGGTGTGTATTGTGATGTTCTGTATCAGAAGAGGTGTGTATTGTGATGTTCTATATCAGAAGAGGTGTGTATTGTCATGTTCTGTATCAGCTGAGGTGTGTATTGTCATGTTCTGTATCAGAAGAGGTGTGTATTGTCATGTTCTGTATCAGCTGAGGTGTGTATTGTCATGTTCTGTATCAGCTGAGGTGTGTATTGTCATGTTCTGTATCAGAAGAGGTGTGTATTGTCATGTTCTGTATCAGCTGAGGTGTGTATTGTCATGTTCTGTATCAGAAGAGGTGTGTATTGTCATGTTCTGTATCAGAAGAGGTGTGTATTGTGATGTTCTGTATCAGCTGAGGTGTGTATTGTCATGTTCTGTATCAGAAGAGGTGTGTATTGTCATGTTCTATATCAGATGAGGTGTATATTGTGATTTTCTGTATCAGAAGAGGTGTGTATTGTCATGTTCTGTATCAGCTGAGGTGTGTATTGTCATGTTCTATATCAGAAGAGGTGTGTATTGTCATGTTCTGTATCAGATGAGGTGTGTATTGTCATGTTCTGTATCAGAAGAGGTGTGTATTGTGATGTTCTGTATCAGAAGAGGTGTGTATTGTCATATTCTGTATCAGCTAAGGTGTGTATTGTGATGTTCTATATCAGAAGAGGTTTGTATTGTCATGTTCTGTATCAGCTAAGGTGTGTATTGTGATGTTCTGTATCAAATGAGGTGTGTATTCTTATGTTCTGATGTTCTGTATCAGTTGAGGTGTATTGTGATGTTCTGTATCAGATGAGGTGTGTATTGTGATGTATTGTGATGATGTAGGAGCAACACACCTATATGTGCAGTGTCCATGCTCCTAGATATAGATGCCCAACGGCATAGTTAGGTTTAGCGTAGGACCTGCCTGACCTAAGACCACCATGACGCTGGGTAGGTGGGCACAGATGTGTTTTGATCAAAATATATTGGCTAAGAGTCTCAGATTTTACCATATCAGAATGAGGTCTTAGTTTATACAGTATATATTGTTTGCATCTATTTTTGTGCACTGATATTATTTTTCTATGATTTACTTTGATATATACACTCACCGGCCACTTTATTAGGTACACCTGTCCAACTGCTCGTTAACACTTAATTTCTAATCAGGCAATCACATGGCGGCAACTCAGTGCATTTAGGCATGTAGACATGGTCAAGACAATCTCCTGCAGTTCAAACCGAGCATCAGTATGGGGAAGAAAGGTGATTTGAGTGCCTTTGAACGTGGCATGGTTGTTGGTGCCAGAAGGGCTGGTCTGAGTATTTCAGAAACTGCTGATCTACTGGGATTTTCACGCACAACCATCTCTAGGGTTTACAGAGAATGGTCCAAAAAAGAAAAAACATCCAGTGAGCGGCAGTTCTGTGGGCGGAAATGCCTTGTTGATGCCAGAGGTCAGAGGAGAATGGGCAGACTGGTTCGAGCTGATAGAAAGGCAACAGTGACTCAAATTGCCACCCGTTACAACCAAGGTAGGCAGAAGAGCATCTCTGAACGCACAGTATGTCGAACTTTGAGGCAGATGGGCTACAGCAGTAGAAGACCACACCGGGTGCCACTCCTTTCAGCTAAGAACAGGAAACTGAGGCTACAATTTGCACAAGCTCATCGAAATTGGACAGTAGAAGATTGGAAAAACGTTGCCTGGTCTGATGAGTCTCGATTTCTGCTGCGACATTCGGATGGTAGGGTCAGAATTTGGCGTCAACAACATGAAAGCATGGATCCATCCTGCCTTGTATCAACGGTTCAAGCTGGTGGTGGTGGTGTCATGGTGTGGGGAATATTTCTTGGCACTCTTTGGGCCCCTTGGTACCAATTGAGCATCGTTGCAACGCCACAGCCTACCTGAGTATTGTTGCTGACCATGTCCATCCCTTTATGACCACAATGTACCCAACATCTGATGGCTACTTTCAGCAGGATAATGCGCCATGTCATAAAGCTGGAATCATCTCAGACTGGTTTCTTGAACATGACAATGAGTTCACTATACTCAAATGGCCTCCACAGTCACCAGATCTCAATCCAATAGAGCATCTTTGGGATGTGGTGGAACGGGAGATTCGCATCATGGATGTGCAGCCGACAAATCTGTGGCAACTGTGTGATGCCATCATGTCAATATGGACCAAAATCTCTGAGGAATGCTTCCAGCACCTTGTTGAATCTATGCCACGAAGAATTGAGGCAGTTCTGAAGGCAAAAGGGGGTCCAACCCATTACTAGCATGGTGTACCTAATAAAGTGGCCAGTGAGTGTATATATAGCCACTGACATCCGCAATCATTATTACATCATGCAGGATGTTTTTATCCTTTTTTATCCTTTTGTTTCTGTGAGTTTTGCTTAGTTTATAACATGTACCTTAGGGAGTGGCACCTTCAGGTGTGAATGCGCTCTTAGCTTATCTTGAGTAGCATTCTTGTGCACTTTTGCTCTTCCTATCAAATTGAGCGCCTTGATTGCGTGGTACATATAGGTATGTTTGCTCCTCCTCTCATCGGTTGCTGTATGCACATAGAGGTTACTAGGAGCAACACACCTATATGTGCAGTGTCCATGCTCCTAGATATAGATGCCCAACGGCATAGTTAGGTTTAGCGTAGGACCTGCCTGACCTGAGACCACTGTGACGCTGGGTAGGTGGGCACAGATGTGTTTTGATCAAAATATATTGGCTAAGAGTCTCAGATTTTACCATATCAGAATGAGGTCTTAGTTTATACAGTATATATTGTTTGCATCTATTTTTGTGCACTGATATTATTTTTCTGTGATTTATATTGTCATGTTCTATATCAGAAGAGGTGTGTATTGTGATGTTCTGTATCAGATGAGGTGTGTATTGTGATGTTCTGTATCAGCTGAGGTGTGTATTGTGATGTTCTGTATCAGATGAGGTGTGTATTCTTATGTTCTGATGTTCTGTATCAGTTGAGGCGTATTGTGATGTTCTGTATCAGAAGAGGTGTGTATTGTGATGTTCTGTATCAGCGGAGGTGTGTATTGTCATGTTCTGTATCAGATGAGGTGTGTATTGTCATGTTCTGTATCAGATAAGGTGTGTATTGTGATGTTCTGTATCAGAAGAGGTGTGTATTGGACTGGACAGAAAAACGCTGCTTTGTCATGAACTTAATAGTTTAGCTCCTTAGTTCGGTGGTATGTGTGTGTAGTGTATTGTGTATTTATGTGTGTGTACCATGTATATGGTGTATTTATGTGTACATGTGTTGCATATAACCTTATATGTTGTATGTATATGTAATCATGTGTCATGACACCGAATACCGTTGAGTAGGGAAACAGTTGTTACAAATTTTAATCCCACCCCTGAACGGAGGTGTGTATTATGAGGTTCTGTAGCAACCAAGGTGTGTATTATGATGTTCTGCATTAGCTAAGATGTGTATTATGATGGTCTGCAGCAGCTGAGATGTGTATGATGTTCTATATCAGCTGAGGTGTGTATTGTCATGTTCTGTATCAGAAGAGGTTTGTATTGTCATGTTCTGTATCAGATGAGGTGTGTATTGTGATTTTCCTTATCAGATGAGGTGTGTATTGTGAAGTTCTATATCAGCTGAGGTGTGTATTGTGATGTTCTGTATCAGATGAGGTGTGTATTCTCATGTTCTGATGTTCTGTATCAGTTGAGGTGTATTGTGATGTTCTGTATCAGAAGAGGTGTGTATTGTCATGTTCTGTATCAGATGAGGTGTGTATTGTCATGTTTTGTATCAGATAAGGTGTGTATTGTGATGTTCTGTATCAGCTGAGGTTTGTATTGTCATGTTCTGTATCAGATAAGGTGTGTATTGTGATGTTCTGTATCAGAAGAGGTGTGTATTGTGATGTTCTGTATCAGAAGAGGTGTGTATTGTCATGTTCTGTATCAGAAGAGGTGTGTATTGTGATGTTCTGTATCAGCTGAGGTGTGTATTGTGATGTTCTGTATCAGAAGAGGTGTGTATTGTCATGTTCTGTATCAGAAGAGGTGTGTATTGTCATGTTCTGTATCAGAAGAGGTGTGTATTGTGATGTTCTGTATCAGATGAGGTGTGTATTGTCATGTTCTGTATCAGATGAGGTGTGTATTGTGATGTTCTGTATCAGATGAGGTGTGTATTGTGATGTTCTGTATCAGAAGAGGTGTGTATTGTCATGTTCTGTATCAGATGAGGTGTGTATTGTGATGTTCTGTATCAGAAGAGGTGTGTATTGTCATGTTCTGTATCAGCTGAGGTGTGTATTGTGATGTTCTGTATCATTTGAGGTGTATTGTGATGTTCTGTATCAGCTGAGGTGTGTATTGTGATGTTCTGTATCAGATGAGGTGTGTATTGTCATGTTCTGTATCAGATGAGGTGTGTATTGTAATGTTCTGTATCAGCTGAGGTGTGTATTGTCATGTTCTGTATCAGAAGAGGTGTGTATTGTCATGTTCTGTATCAGAAGAGGTGTGTATTGTGATGTTCTGTATCAGATGAGGTGTGCATTGTCATGTTCTGTATCAGAAGAGGTGTGTATTGTAATGTTCTGTATCAGCTGAGGTGTGTATTGTCATGTTCTGTATCAGATGAGGTGTGTATTGTGATGTTCTGTATCAGAAGAGGTGTGTATTGTGATGTTCTGTATCAGCTGAGGTGTGTATTGTCATGTTCTGTATCAGATGAGGTGTATATTGTCATGTTCTGTATCAGCTGAGGTGTGTATTGTCATGTTCTGTATCAGCTGAGGTGTGTATTGTCATGTTCTGTATCAGATGAGGTGTGTATTGTAATGTTCTGTATCAGCTGAGGTGTGTATTGTGATGTTCTGTATCAGCTGAGGTGTGTATTGTCATGTTCTGTATCAGATGAGGTGTGTATTGTGATGTTCTGTATCATAAGAGGTGTGTATTGACATGTTCTATATCAGATGGGGTGTGTATTGTCATATTCTGTTAGGTCTTCAGTAGTAACATCCCAAAAAAACCTTTAATTGGACCCCCAAAGACTACTAGCACTTCTGTAGTGGAGCATAGCTGTATATAGCCTTGGCCAACCACCCAGGCTGTAGCTCTATACATCCCTATGAGAGGTATGGTGGCCACATGCATAACTCTAAAAAGGCAGACATCCTAGCCTTTGCCCACTAAGCCATGCCTCCTATGCAGCGACCGGGACCACAGGGGCAATGCACGAGTATTGTGGCCTAATGGGTGTAGTAGTTGGTACTCACGTTTCTGCAGCTCCCAGGGCCGCCATGCAGTGACGGGAAGGAAGGCAGGCACTGGATTCCCTCTGGATACACCCTGGTTTTGAGGGATCTCCTGCCAGATGTTGGTGCTAGATGTGCTGAGCAGATTGATATATAGTTGTGTGGGGGTTTAGCAAAGTTTGTAAGAGACCTTTCAGACATCAGTCTGGCCAGTATCTCCTGCTCTATAATATTGTCTTCAGATTGCATTGGATTTTGTGGTGATGGATCCTCTTTAATCTACTAAATTAACTTGAGTAAGTTTATGTGCATATCTGCATTAAAGGTTATATTTCCCAGCAAAATGGTGGACACCTTAGTGGAAACCACAATCATGATGTGGTCCGTTGGGTAGCACTGGTGGAAACCACAACCCAGATATGAACAGAGTTATCTTTCAGAAAAAATATCTTTCAAAAGTTATTTTTCATCATCATTCAGTTATACTCCATATATCTATAAACTGAGAAGTGCAATATTCCCCCTACACCTTCAGAATTAAGCATGAGGTTCTTAGCGCACAATGTCATAAGATTGTGCGAGCCCATCTGCCCCGTCAAGGCGACCTCAATCAGATGGGTCCCTACCCTAAGACTTTTTTCTTTTTCTGGACACCCAGACATATTGCACACATGATACATCAGCTCATATCAGTACTGTATTAATGTAATGCAGATTCTGTGGAGCTGCTTACAGCAATTCCACATAGCATCTCCTGTTATAAAAGTGTTAGTGTAGGGACCCATCTGACAGATGCCATAAGGGTTGGCAGATGGGATCACACAGCTTTACTTAATGTGTGACAATAGATAGGACCTTCCATTTCATTAAAAAGAAGGACCCGGGGATCTCTCATCCAGTTATTTCCCCTTTTTGCCAAATAGTTTTCAGTAGTCACATAATAATATGTATTTTCTTTGGCAGTCAGAACTTAATAAGACAAGACAGTTGGAAATCCAACCTTTCTACTTCCCCATCGATTCCTTGGTCACCACATACATGATACTATGGATACTGATCCTGCCAAAATCACACTAAAATTCCACCAATATAATATCTATGATCAGATTTAATCTCACCTAGATGAAAGTAGGAACTATTATTACAATCAAACCATAATCTTCACTTACCTCTTACTTACTGTTTGGGAGCTGCATTCCCCTGTACTGTATGTCCTTGTGTGTATGTCTCCATTTATATGCATATCTGGATCTCTACAATGCCTTCTCGTTCATGTCTTACCTGTAGAGGTCTGTCTGGTCTGCATTCTGGTGTTCCAGGTAGTGTTCTGGTTCTGGTCCTACCTCCTCTGTTCCATGTATCTCCTAAGTTAGATTGTTCCCACTTCTGGTCATGCCTACATTTTGTTTTTGAATTTTGTAATCCGGTCCACTCAGTTTCTAGTCAAGTCCACTGCTGCTGATTCAAATCCTGTCCTCTGTCTAATGCCCTACTTGATCCAAATTCCAGTGTTGACTGTCTTCCACACTATTTAGACAGACATATCTGACAGCTTGAAGTCAGCAACTGGCAGGGTTATGTGTCCATTACCAAAACCCAGCAATCTTGTATCTCCATTAGATGAAAACTAGTGAGTTTTGTCAACTACAAGTGGGGTATTCAACCCTTCTCATTTTCAACTACAAACCTACGACTGTCTCTATCTGTAACCAATCTATCATCATCATCAGTGCTATATCTGTAACCAATCATCATCATCAGCTCTATCTGTAACCAATCTATCATCATCAGCAGCACTCTATCTGTAACCAATCTATCATCATCAGCGCTCTATCTGTAACCAATCTATCATCATCAGCAGCACTCTATCTGTAACCAATCTATCATCATCAGCACTCTATCTGTAACCAATATATCATCATCAGCACTCTATCTGTAACCAATATATCATCATCAGCGCTCTATCTGTAACCAATCTATCATCATCAGCACTCTATCTGTAACCAATATATCATCATCAGCGCTATATCTGTAACCAATCTATCATCATCAGCGCTATATCTGTAACCAATCTATCATCATCAGCACTCTATCTGTAACCAATCTATCATCATCAGCGCTATATCTGTAACCAATCTATCATCATCAGCGCTATATCTGTAACCAATCTATCATCATCAGCACTCTATCTGTAACCAATCTATCATCATCAGCGCTATATCTGTAACCAATCTATCATCATCAGCACTCTATCTGTAACCAATCTATCATCATCAGCTCTATATCTGTAACCAATCTATCATCATCAGCACTCTATCTGTAACCAATCTATCATCATCAGCGCTATATCTGTAACCAATCTATCATCATCAGCGCTATATCTGTAACCAATCTGTCATCATCAGCGCTATATCTGTAACCAATCTATCATCATCAGTGCTATATCTGTAACCAATCTATCATCATCAGCCCTATATCTGTAACCAATCTATCATCATCAGCGCTATATCTATAACCAATCTGTCATCATCATCAGCTCTATATCTGTAACCAATCGGTCATCATCAGCGCTATATCTGTAACCAATCTATCATCATCAGCGCTATATCTGTAACCAATCTATCATCATCAGCGCTATATCTGTAACCAATCTATCATCATCATCAGCGCTATATCTGTAACCAATCTATCATCATCAGCGCTATATCTGTAACCCATCTATCATCATCAGCGCTAATATCTGTAACCAATCTATCATCATCAGCGCTATATCTGTAACCAATCTATCATCATCATCAGCGTTATATCTGTAACCAATCTATCATCATCATCAGCGTTATATCTGTAACCAATCTATCATCATCAGCACTATTTCTGTAACCAATCTATCATCATCAGCGCTATATCTGTAACCAATCTATCATCATCAGCGCTATATCTGTAACCAATCTATCATCATCATCAGCGTTATATCTGTAACCAATCTATCATCATCAGCTCTATATCTGTAATCAATCTATCATCATCAGCGCTATATCTGTAACCAATCTATCATCATCAGCGCTATATCTGTAACCAATCTGTCATCATCAGCTCTATATCTGTAACCAATCTATCATCATCAGCCCTATATCTGTAACCAATCTGTCATCATCAGCTCTATATCTGTAACCAATCTGTCATCATCATCAGCTCTATATCTATAACCAATCTGTCATCATCAGCTCTATATCTGTAACCAATCTATCATCATCAGCGCTATATCTGTAACCAATCTATCATCATCATCAGCTCTATATCTGTAACCAATCTATCATCATCATCAGTGCTATATCTGTAACCAATCATCATCATCAGCTCTATATCTGTAACCAATCTATCATCATCATCAGTGCTATATCTGTAACCAATCTATCATCATCAGCTCTATATCTGTAACCAATCTATCATCATCAGCGCTATATCTGTAACCAATCTATCATCATCATCAGCTCTATATCTGTAACCAATCTATCATCATCAGCTCTATATCTGTAACCAATCTGTCATCATCAGCACTATTTCTGTAACCAATCTATCATCATCAGCTCTATATCTGTAATCAATCTATCATCATCAGCGCTATATCTGTAACCAATCTATCATCATCAGCGCTATATCTGTAACCAATCTATCATCATCATCAGCGTTATATCTGTAACCAATCTATCATCATCATCAGCGTTATATCTGTAACCAATCTATCATCATCACTTTTCTGTAACCAATCTATCATCATCAGCGCTATATCTGTAACCAATCTATCATCATCAGCGCTATATCTGTAACCAATCTATCATCATCATCAGCGTTATATCTGTAACCAATCTATCATCATCAGCTCTATATCTGTAATCAATCTATCATCATCAGCGCTATATCTGTAACCAATCTATCATCATCAGCGCTATATCTGTAACCAATCTGTCATCATCAGCTCTATATCTGTAACCAATCTATCATCATCAGCCCTATATCTGTAACCAATCTGTCATCATCAGCTCTATATCTGTAACCAATCTGTCATCATCATCAGCTCTATATCTATAACCAATCTGTCATCATCAGCTCTATATCTGTAACCAATCTATCATCATCAGCGCTATATCTGTAACCAATCTATCATCATCATCAGCTCTATATCTGTAACCAATCTATCATCATCATCAGTGCTATATCTGTAACCAATCATCATCATCAGCTCTATATCTGTAACCAATCTATCATCATCATCAGTGCTATATCTGTAACCAATCTATCATCATCAGCTCTATATCTGTAACCCAATCTATCATCATCAGCGCTATATCTGTAACCAATCTATCATCATCATCAGCTCTATATCTGTAACCAATCTATCATCATCAGCTCTATATCTGTAACCAATCTGTCATCATCAGCACTATTTCTGTAACCAATCTATCATCATCAGCTCTATATCTGTAATCAATCTATCATCATCAGCGCTATATCTGTAACCAATCTATCATCATCAGCGCTATATCTGTAACCAATCTATCATCATCAGCTCTATATCTGTAACCAATCTGTCATCATCAGCACTATTTCTGTAACCAATCTATCATCATCAGCTCTATATCTGTAATCAATCTATCATCATCAGCGCTATATCTGTAACCAATCTATCATCATCAGCGCTATATCTGTAATCAATCTATCATCATCAGCTCTATATCTGTAACCAATCTATCATCATCAGCGCTATATCTGTAACCAATCTATCATCATCAGCGCTATATCTGTAACCAATCTATCATCATCAGCTCTATATCTGTAATCAATCTATCATCATCAGCTCTATATCTGTAACCAATCTATCATCATCAGCTCTATATCTGTAATCAATCTATCATCATCAGCGCTATATCTGTAACCAATCTATCATCATCAGCTCTATATCTGTAACCAATCTATCATCATCAGCACTATTTCTGTAACCAATCTGTCATCATCAGCGCTATATCTGTAACCAATCTGTCATCATCAGCTCTATATCTGTAACCAATCTGTCATCATCATCAGCTCTATATCTGTAACCAATCTATCATCATCAGCGCTATATCTGTAACCAATCTATCATCATCATCAGCTCTATATCTGTAACCAATCTATCATCCTCAGCTCTATATCTGTAACCAATCTGTCATCATCAGCACTATTTCTGTAACCAATCTATCATCATCAGCGCTATATCTGTAACCAATCTATCATCATCAGCGCTATATCTGTAACCAATCTATCATCATCAGCTCTATATCTGTAATCAATCTATCATCATCAGCTCTATATCTGTAACCAATCTATCATCATCAGCGCTATATCTGTAACCAATCTATCATCATCAGCGCTATATCTGTAACCAATCTATCATCATCAGCACTATTTCTGTAACCAATCTATCATCATCAGCGCTATATCTGTAACCAATCTATCATCATCAGCGCTATATCTGTAACCAATATATCATCATCAGCGCTCTATCTGTAACCAATCTATCATCATCAGCTCTATATCTGTAACCAATCTATCATCATCAGCTCTATATCTGTAACCAATCTATCATCATCAGCGCTCTATCTGTAACCAATCTATCATCATCAGCTCTATATCTGTAACCAATCTATCATCATCATCAGCGCTATATCTGTAACCAATCTATCATCATCAGCTCTATATCTGTAACCAATCTATCATCATCAGCTCTATATCTGTAACCAATCTATCATCATCAGCGCTCTATCTGTAACCAATCTATCATCATCAGCGCTATATCTGTAACCAATCTATCATCATCAGCTCTATCTGTAACCAATCTATCATCATCAGCGCTATATCTGTAACCAATCTATCATCATCAGCGCTATATCTGTAACCAATCATCATCAGCGCTCTATCTGTAACCAATCTATCATCATCAGCTCTATATCTGTAACCAATCTATCATCATCAGCGCTCTATCTGTAACCAATCTATCATCATCAGCTCTATATCTGTAACCAATCTATCATCATCATCAGCTCTATATCTGTAACCAATCTATCATCATCAGCGCTCTATCTGTAACCAATCTATCATCATCAGCCCTATATCTGTAACCAATCTATCATCATCAGCTCTATATCTGTAACCAATCTATCATCATCAGCGCTCTATCTGTAACCAATCTATCATCATCAGCTCTATATCTGTAACCAATCTATCATCATCATCAGCTCTATATATGTAACCAATCTATCATCATCAGCTCTATATCTGTAACCAATCTATCATCATCAGCGCTCTATCTGTAACCAATCTATCATCATCAGCCCTATATCTGTAACCAATCTATCATCATCAGCTCTATATCTGTAACCAATCTATCATCATCAGCGCTCTATCTGTAACCAATCTATCATCATCAGCTCTATATCTGTAACCAATCTATCATCATCAGCGTTATATCTGTAACCAATCTATCATCATCAGCTCTATATCTGTAACCAATCTATCATCATCAGCGTTATATCTGTAACCAATCTATCATCATCAGCTCTATATCTGTAACCAATCTATCATCATCAGCCCTATATCTGTAACCAATCTGTCATCATCAGCACTATATCTGTAACCAATCTATCATCATCAGCGCTCTATCTGTAACCAATCTATCATCATCAGCTCTATATCTGTAACCAATCTATCATCATCAGCTCTATATCTGTAACCAATCTATCATCATCATCAGCGTTATATCTGTAACCAATCTGTCATCATCAGCGCTATATCTGTAACCAATCTATCATCATCATCAGCGTTATATCTGTAACCAATCTGTCATCATCAGCTCTATATCTGTAACCAATCTATCATCATCATCAGCTCTATATCTGTAACCAATCTATCATCATCAGCGCTATATCTGTAACCAATCTATCATCATCATCAGCTCTATATCTGTAACCAATCTATCATCATCATCAGCTCTATATCTGTAACCAATCTATCATCATCATCAGCACTATATCTGTAACCAATCTATCATCATCATCAGCACTATATCTGTAACCAATCTATCATCATCAGCTCTATCTGTAACCAATCTATCATCATCAGCGCTATATCTGTAACCAATCTATCATCATCATCAGCTCTATATCTGTAACCAATCTATCATCATCATCAGCTCTATATCTGTAACCAATCTATCATCATCATCAGCACTATATCTGTAACCAATCTATCATCATCATCAGCACTATATCTGTAACCAATCTATCATCATCAGCTCTATCTGTAACCAATCTATCATCATCAGCACTATTTCTGTAACCAATCTATCATCATCATCAGCGTTATATCTGTAACCAATCTGTCATCATCAGCTCTATATCTGTAACCAATCTATCATCATCAGCCCTATATCTGTAACCAATCTATCATCATCATCAGCTCTATATCTGTAACCAATCTATCATCATCATCAGCTCTATATCTGTAACCAATCTATCATCATCAGCGCTCTATCTGTAACCAATCTATCATCATCAGCCCTATATCTGTAACCAATCTATCATCATCATCAGCTCTATATCTGTAACCAATCTATCATCATCATCAGCTCTATATCTGTAACCAATCTATCATCATCATCAGCACTATATCTGTAACCAATCTATCATCATCAGCTCTATCTGTAACCAATCTATCATCATCAGCGCTATATCTATAACCAATCTATCATCATCATCAGCTCTATATCTGTAACCAATCTATCATCATCATCAGCTCTATATCTGTAACCAATCTATCATCATCAGCTCTATCTGTAACCAATCTATCATCATCAGCGCTCTATCTGTAACCAATCTATCATCATCAGCTCTATCTGTAACCAATCTATCATCATCAGCTCTATATCTGTAACCAATCTATCATCATCATCAGCTCTATATCTGTAACCAATCTATCATCATCAGCTCTATATCTGTAATCTATCAGCATCAGTTTTTACTTCTCTAGGGACACACATACACAAGACTTATGCTCCAGTATGATCCCATGTAAGTCTGCATTGACATCCACGTTGTAGACTACAGTCAGAGCCCCAATAACATATTCTGTAATATTTCATAGGAAAACTAGTTCTGCAGAGCGATTATTCCTGTCAGAATGATGGACACCTCAGCAGAACCTGACCTACCTTACTGTAAGTCAATGAGGACAGATAGGTACAGGTGAGGGATTCAGCTATGCATTATGCTTTCTGGTTTATAGGTGTGAATACAGCCTGACATTCGGATAATATATATATTATATTAGAAACAATAAAAAGAACTTATCTAGGATATGACGCGATGATCTGCAGGATGATCCTGCTGCACTGGGCAGAGCCAGGAGACGTCCATCTTCACTGATCACCGAGCTACAACCGGCTGGAGGCAACCATTTTTTTTTTTTCAAACTCAAACCATACAATTCTATTGGTGGATGGCTAATGCTAGTAACATGGTAATATAAAGCAATTCTATTGGTGGATGGCTACTGCTATTAACATGGTAATGCAGTGTTCCACCTGTCGTGTGAAAGGGACACTACAAAACTGTTTTATATAGCCATGTCATCCCATGTCATGTTATCATTATGTATGCTGCTAGAATAATGTTTGTAATGTATAGGAAAAACCTTTATGGCTGAGTGTTGTAATAATCTTAACCACCGCTAGATGGTGCTGTCATGCCTTTGTATATAAGGCCTAGAAACAGGAAACCAGGAAGTTAAGTTAGTAGTTGAGAGAAGAAGCAACTCAAGTTAAGAGCAGGAGGAGAGTAGGAGTAGTCATCCAGCTTGAGGCTGCCATTTTCCCTGACTCTGGCCAAGTCAGGATTCCATGATGGCATTTACGATTTCTAAGCTGCTAGTATCTGAGCAACTAACTGGATAAAGCGAGCCTGACTGAGGTGAACACCATTCAAATGGTTATTGGACTTTGTCAGCACTGACTTGATCAGGAGAAGATTAATGCACCTGGACGTGGACTTTACAACCAGGTACAAGTTGTATTTTTCCCCACTGAGAACCCTCAGGGTAGTGAGGATATTCATAGAGAGAAGTAACAGCATCCGTGGGAGTAATGTATCTGAAATACTAATTCCTGCCATGGCGGATAGCTGGCTTGAAATATCATAAAGATATACTATAATCATCCAGAGCTAGAACTAGTGCAAGTGGATTTGACATGCTAAGAAGGAAAGGAGTGTAACAGGATTTAAAGTAAAGTAGCACCTTATTGAATTACCAACTTACAAAAGAATTATTACAACACCAGCAATTGATTGACCATATTGGAGAAGTGATTGACAGAACTGAAGTAACTGTAAACTGCACTTATGAGGAGAATTGCCTCAGGGCAAAAGTAAAAGTTCCTTGTTCATCCCAACACTGCCTCCTCATTATTGTCAACAAGGGTGTGTCTCCCAAAAAGACACTGATGTCACGAAATAACCAGGACCCAGCCAATCAACATCAAGGGCACCTCAACTGACCATCCTGGAGTCCTGCGTACGGAGTGTGCTCCAAGGGAAGTCGTGTCCACCCTCCACACAACTGCACACTGGCCCAGGGAAGATTCAAATAACCGTGAGTAAAACCACCGGCTACACCGTGTACACTGTGACAACATATCTACCATCTCACTCACATATCCCTGTGGCTGGTGGCTGCAGTAATATCAGGCAATTCTGTTGGTGGATGGCTACTGCTACTAAAATAGTGACGCTGAGCAATTCTATAGATGGATGGCTAAGTTCACACTTCACTTATATGGTCAGTTATTGTGATTAGATATGATGAGCCAAAACCAGGTGTGAGTCAGAAACACAGAATAGGTGCAAATCAAATGATTACACCTGATTACTGAGTAGTCTTCACTACTGGTTTTGGTTCACAATAACTGATGGAAATAGCTGACCAAATAACTGAAGTGTGAATTCAGCCTAACAAGGTGATGCCAAGCAATTCTATTGGTGAATGACTTCTGCTATCAACACGTTGATGCAACTTAGAATTTAATGGGACATCTATCTATCTATCTATCTATCTATCTATCTATCTATCTATCGTTGAGATTTGGCGCAATGGTCAGAGTCAAGTCAAGCTTTATAGAGACACGGAGGACCTTTCCAGCTTTTATTGGCAGCATAAATACAGGAAACAAGTATACAGGTTGCAAGATACAAAATAACACAAAAGATAAAATCCTGCGCGTCCAACAGTAGCTAAACAGCATGTTTTCCCTCTTTGCCTTAGGGCTCATGCACACAAATGTATTTTTTCGTCCGTGTCCGTTACATTTTTTTGGTAGCCCGTATGTGGAACCATTCACTTCATTGAGGCTAAAAAAATGGAAATGACTCCATGTGCATTCCGTGTCCGTATGTCCGTTCAGCAAAAAAATAGAATATGTCCTATTATTGTCTGCATTACAAACAATAATAGGATTGTTCTATTGCGGAATGCACATGGCTGGTATCCGTGTTTTGCGGATCCGCAAATTGCAGCCCGCAAAACAACGGTCATGTGCATGAGTTCTAATATAAAATAAACAGCAATCTGTACCTTCAGTTTGTATGCAGGTTGTGAGCAGTTTCTATGCTCTGTCCAGAGAGAGCTTTCTCAGTGTAGCTAGGGTTTTCAAATAGGCCTCAATATAGCTGCATTTGCTAATGAGGCCAATGGAGAGGAACATGGGAAGTGGTCTAGGACCAGAGGCTTCTTACCACACAGAACACTGCTTTAAACAAGGGGAGAAGAAGCTAAAAATGTGCTGTTCTTCTACTTCATGGAGCCCCTCACCATGTATTGGTAAGAATTAAGGATGAACTTATATAAGGTCTGAACTTTACTATTTTTCGGATGGCAAACAAACCCTAATCTTTTCAGGTTTGTTTCGGACTAATCCACTAAAATGGAGAATAGGGAAAAAAGCACTAGGGTGGGTGAAGAAGTGTTCTCATGTAACCCTGAGAGGAAGTGAGAGGATGGCCGACAGACAGCCTGATTAAGCCAAACAGTGCTGCAGCAGGCAGGGAGATGCCCTAGCAGAATGAGCAGAACTGTGTACTGTGTTCTGTACTGTGTTGATGGGAGGGTGGATGGGTCTTACAGTGTCTGCCAGAAAAAAACATCTTAGTGAGTCATTGACAGTCAAAAATCAATCAATTCAATTTTTTTAAACCAGCTTATAGGTGATCAGTCCACCAATACATAGAGTAGGGCAACAATTTACCTGTGAGTGTTAACATGAAAATAAGTGTCAGCCCTCAATTGTCCATTTCCCTTTATCGTATTTTCCCACAGTTGGAATATAATTTTTTTTTTGGTGGGTTCAATATGATAGGTTATCAGTACACCAATACACAAGTTACCTTTGAGTGTGAATGTGAAAATAAGCATCAGACCTCAATCATCCTTTTCTATTTATTCTATATCCACATGGTTGGAATGTTATCTTTTTTGGGGATTGTTCAATTTAATTAAACCAGCATATAGTTGATCAGTACACCAACACACAAAATAGGGCATAAATTTACCTGTGAGTATTTAGGTGATATTAAGCGTTTCCAATCAATTATTTTTTTTTTGGAGGGGGGGTTGTTGAAATGATTAAAACCAGTATATACATTATTACTACACCAATACACAAGGTAGCACACAAAAATGTTAGAGCTAAGACCTAGAGCCAGAATGTTGATAGTAGCAACTACCGGCCATTAGTAGTAGTAATAGTAGGCCACAGTTGTCCCTGCTCGCTTCAAAAAGGCACAACATTATCTTGAGGAGAAAGAGAATGAGATTGTGGATTGGATGGCTCACTCCTCCTCTCAGTCACAGCAGGATGACTTCAGGATCTGGTGATGCCGCTGGTGCTGTGTGTGGGTTAGGCCCAAAACTTGCCAGAGCTAAGCTGGGCTCTGCTGTCTATAGCTTTGCACGAGTATCTCTCGTCTGGCATTTTTTCTCCACTTGTGCATTGCCTTGTGCAAGCGGTGCAAGAGCACAATAAGACGTAGGCAGTCAAACAGAAACGTAGGTACCATAGCTTTATTGAACCACATGAAGCAGCGCCACCCCATCCTGTGGGCAAGCAAAGGTGGCAACCAGCTACCACAACAGGAGTTCCCTCCTTCTCCCAGTTCCCCTTGTGCCAGCCAGGCCGCATCCAGGGCAGCACAGTGTCTTTCACATTGTCATCATTCCTTTCCACTTCTCACGCTCAGACTCCTCCTGCTACTGTACTCCATCATCAGCCAAAGAAATGCCTGGCCAGGAAACAACTATACACGCCCAGCAATCTGATGGTGCACAAGCTTAATTTCCAACTGGATAAGTTGCTGGCGGTGCAGTTTCTGCCATACCATTTAGTTGGGTCTGCTGCCTTTAGGGAGCTAATGGCGTGCACTTACACCTGGCGGACAACGTGGACCGATTCATGCGATTCTCACTGTGCAGCAAGGTCCATGCCTTGGTGGATATCTGGAGTAGTTCTTACGGGCAAGGACAGTACATGTCATCCGTGGCCCACTGAGTCAATGTTTTTTCTGGCAGCGGCGAGGTAGCATTCCGGCAATGAGACCAGGACCTTTTGATCCCCCCCAAGATTGTGTTAGCTTTGCTCCCACAAGCCGGCTGCACATAATTATCCAGGCCTCCAATGGACGCTAGGTCCCATCCCCAACAAGCGTCAGGGCACAGGGTCACTATGCACTGCCCCTGTCCTATTACATGTGTCAAGTCAAGCATTGCCCAAGCCATTTTGGAGTCAGTATGGAATCAGCCTGGGAGAGAGTAGCCACACCAGCAAAGCAGAGAGATTGACTGAAGTACATCAAGCATGCAAACAAAATCCCACTGGCTGTCGAACCCTGGCGACTCCAACATTTGGTTATGAGCTAGAGGTCAAGCAACAATGGAAACGCAATGGAAATGCCAATAATGTCAGGCGGTATCAACAAACTAGGTTGGTGCAACACTTTAGTTAATAAGTACACACTGGCTTGTGGAGAGAGCTTTGGCCTTGAGACTGTTCTTAAGAACCTGGACGATAAGTGACAAGAATATTAAAACGAGAAAAAAACAGGGCCCATCGGGCCTGGCGAGCATTCAAGCGTTTAGCATTAGCCAAATAAACCAGATTCTTATGGTCGGTTAACACTATGAATTGTTTTTTGGCCCCCTCAAGGTAATGTCTCCATTCTTCGAGTGCCAACTTGATAGCTAACAGCTCTCTGTTTCTGATATCATAATTTTTCTCTGCACTATTACATTTTTTAGAAAAATAAGCACAGGGCCTTAAATTTGTAAAGGTGGAAGGACCCTGCAACAGAACTGCACCCACACCATGTTCAGAAGCATCCACCTCTACAACAAATGGTTTTTAAAGCTCAGGCTGAACCAAAACCGGGGCCTTCATGAAGGCAGACTTCAATATCTTAAAGGCTTCTTCAGCCGATGGGTCCCAAGTCACAACATCCGCTCCCTTCTTAGTGAGATCTGTAAGGGGTTTCGCAATCATGGATAAGTTGTGAATGAACTTGCGATAATAGTTAGCGAAGCCCAGGAAGCGTTGGAGTGACTTGAGACTAGTGGGCCAGGTCCACTCAGAAATTGCCAAGACCTTGACAGGATCCATCTGGATGTCCTGAGGAGTTAGAATATACCCCAGAAATGAAACCTTTTGAACGGCAAACAGACATTTTCTAACTTAGCAAACAGTTTATTGTCCCTAAGCCTTTGCAGAACAGTTCGCACATGACGAACGTGAGATTCCCAATCAGGGGAATACACCAGAATATCATCTAAATAAACAATGACATATTGACCCATAATGTCCTGAAATATGGTGTTCATGAAACCCTGGAAGACCGCGGGGGCATTACAGAGACCGAATGGCATGACAAGGTACTCGAAATGCCCCAGCGGGGTGTTAAAGGCCGTTTTCCACTCATCCCCCTGTCTAATTCGAATGAGGTTATATGCCCCACGGAGGTCCAATTTTGAGTACCAGGAGGTCTGGAATTAATGGCAAAGGATACTGATTTTTGACAGTAATTTGGTTGAGGTTTCTGTAATCTATACAGGGACGGAGACCCCCGTCCTTCTTCTCAACAAAGAAGAATCCTGCCCCAGTAGGAGATTCAGAAGGACGGATGTGTCCAATGGCTAAGCTGTGTTGGATGTATTCCTTCTTAGGGAGATTAAATTGTAAATCCTTCCCTTAGGGAGTTTGGCTCCAGGGACAAGGTTAATTTTGCAGTCCCTTTCCCGGTGTGGGGGAAGGGTCTCTGCCAAGGTTTTAGAAAAAACATCAGTAAAATCAGAAATATACTCAGGAAGGGACTGAACAAGAGACAGGGAGGAATTCATATACAGAGGGGCAAGATGACTGGTGCACTGTGGACCGCACTTGACCAGGTTGGCCTTGCACCAGTCAATCACTGGATTATGGAGCTCCAGCCAGGGAAACCCCAAAATTAAATCTACCGATAAGTCTTTTATGACTAGAAAACTTATTTCTTCAGAGTGGATGGATCTTGCCGACAATCTTAACAAAGGAGTCTAGAATTTGACTTCCCCCGCCAATAAAGGGGTAGAATCCACACTAGAAACATAAATACTGGGACACAGGGGTACCAAGGCTTCAGACAAATTTGACACCACTGAAGCATTAATAAAATTAGCTACTGACCCCGAATCCACAAAGGCTTTACCCTCATAGATCCGAGGACCTAACTGAAGTTTATAGGGCAGGTGAACTCTTTTATTTGAAATTGGGAGTACCTGTGCTCCTAGGGTACCCTAGGTATCCTAGGAGCAAGAGTTTCCCGACCGTGACCTCTTAGAACAGCTGACAATTTGATGACCCTTATCTCCACAGAAAAAAAACAGGCGGTTTCTGAAGCGATGCTCTCTACGCTGTTCTGGGGTCATGACCCCAAGCTCCATGGATTTAACTGGAAAAGAAACTATAGAAACAAATTGAGAGGAGGAAGACGGAGGTGGGGACAAAGACAGAGGAAGAGGAGATGATCTATCAGAACGTCGGGTCCTAAGGCGCCAGTCTGCCCGGACAGCAAGAGCCATAGCCTGTTCCAAAGTTTGTAGCTCTGGCTGTCCCAGGAGAAGGTCCTTTAAGGAGTCAGATAGGCCAGCTAGGAAATGATCCTTGAGAGCTGATCATTCCACCTAGAGTCCGTACAATACTGGCAAAATTGGGTACAGAAGTCCTCGGCCGGTCATCTACCCTGTCTGAGAGTCAGGAGTTTAGTCACAGCTTGAGCAGTTCTGTCTGGCTCATCATAAATCAAACCCAGGGCTGCAAAAAACTGGTCAACTGACTGCCTTGCGGATGATCCAGGGGATAAAGAGAAGGCCCATTTTTGGGGCTCTCCTCGGAGTCTAGAAATGACCAGACCCACCCTCTGGAATTCGGATCCAGATGTGACGGGGCACAGGTCAAAGTGCAATTTACAGCCCTCTTGGAACAAAAAGAACTGCGCTCTATCCCCTGAGAAAAAATCGGGCATAGACACACGGGGCTCTGAGCGTACAAGTACAGGAGATGGGGGTGGTTGGTCAAGCGGTGGAACCTGGGCGGAGGCCAACGCCTGATCCTGTTGATGAACCCGGTCCGTCAAGGCCGAAATTACCTTGGTCAAGGTCTGCACCTGGGCCGCCAAGGATGCCACTGGATCCATTGGGACTAAGAAAGTAGTGGGGCGGATAACAGGTGTAGACTTTTTATGGGCCAGTGCTTCTGTCAAGAGAGGTCTGGGGTCCGGGGAGAATGGCGGTCCCTTAGCTTGACCCACAACCCCTATCCCTGCCTACTTGCCTCACCCTAGGCTAAAGGTCCTAGGAGAACAACTGGACGACAGGCCCTAGCCTAGCTAGGGAAGCAGGAATGGAAGACAGACAGACAAACAACGAGAAACACAAAGGAAGGTCAGACGGTCCGAGGTCGACAACAACAGAGCAGTATCAGGTCAAAAACGTAATTGACAAGAATGTCCAAGAAGCTATCCAGGGTAAAGCACAGAGAGTCAAAATAGCACAAACACAGAGGTCAAAGCGAGATCCAGGAGCATGGCTGCGTCTGGATACAAGCAACCGGAGCTCAAGGGAGGCTGGTGACTGCTGGAAGACCAAACAAGCACTGACAATGAGGTGCAGCAGAAAGAAACCTAAATACAGACAGGACTCCCGCCCCAAACCCTAATAGGGGCTGGGAACCTGTCAGTAAGATTAGCCCCAATCACAGAACACCACAGAACACCAGGTAAAGAACAGGGCGGGTGCCAGTGATGACAGCAAAGCCAGGTTAAAGGGGCATGGGCTCTGAACTCAGAGCACGCGTAACTAGGGACGCGAGTTGGGCACGGCGTCCCTTGCAACGGTTAGGTGTATGACTCCAAATAAACATTGAGCCATGCGCACGGAAGCCAGCGCTCCCCGCAAATAACGCCTGACATGAAGACATCAGGGACAGAGGGACCGGCAGCCGAGGCACGGTAGCCAGACCTGCCGCCGGCCCTGACAGTGACTGTTTCTCTTGACGTCTTGGTCACATTTGGACCTTGGTCACAAAAGTCACAGAGGTGTGGGACAAGAGGTAAATAAGGTAGACCCCGTGGCACAGAGTGTAGGTGCTGTGGGGAGGTTGGAGGAATGTCACATTCTGTATTGACTAGACACACCTGCCCACACTGTAACACCACTCCCACTAAAGGCTCATCTGCTGACAACAGTGGCTGATGCATAGCGCTCTCCTTGACTTCTCCAACATCGTTGGCGGCCATCATTTCTGCTCAGTGTGAATCGATTTTCATCAGTAAACAGCATGAGACCCACTGGTCCCTCATCCAGCGTAGATGCTCCTGGGCCCATGCAAGATGATGAGGGCTGTGGTCAGGTAGCCTTGCAGGTTGTCTAGCACACAGACCACACTGATGCACACGGTTTCAAATGGTCTGATGAGAAACTTGGGTGCCTCTAGCCTCCCTTAAATGTGCCCGGAGTTGTGTGGCACTCATCATATGGTTCTGCAGGGCATTGTTCCCAATGAAGCGGTCATCAGTGTGGGATGAAACCAAAGGACGTCCACTTCTATGCCTTTCTGTGACTCTTCCAGTCTCTCTGTATCTCTGTTACAACCTGCTGATGACACTTTGTGACACTCTAAGCTCAGTGGCCATTTCCATCTGAGAACATCCTGCTTAAGAGCCTCACAATGGCACTGCTGATCAATTGTTAGGTTTCATCTTGGTCTCACGATGTCAAAATGTGAACAGTTAAGCAGTTCTGCAGTTAAGCTCCTTGTTAGAGAACAGCAAGTTGTGCAAAAAGTACTGAAACACTGAACAGTTGGACATGTGAATTCAAAAGTTTAGAGAATGTCACATTAAGTTCACCTATAAAAATTAAAGTACATTTTAGGTTCATCCTGAAATTTCACCCACAAGCCAAATATCCCTAACATTTTGTGAGTAGTGTATATATTACATATGTATATTCATTAGTTTTCAGGGTTTTCAGTATGTTTGCAAAGTCTTCTCAAAATCTTGACACAAGCAGTGTGATTTATGCAAAAATCATGGCAGAAGCTTGAAGACTAATTCTGCTGTAAATGGCATAGATACACTTATTTTGGAGAGGATAGAAATGGTATAGTGGTTAATGGAGGAGGCCATTGATTTTCTAGCTGTGCTTTAACCAATTTCCTTATGAATTAAGAAAAAAAGGCGGAAACTGTATCTATCTTGTGGTACAGTTTTCTACGAAATTGTAATTGGTATTGAGCGAAGTATCCAAAGTAAAGTATCTAAAGTGGACTTCGATCCGAATTTCAGGAAAAATTAAATTCGCTGCAAAGCCAAATTTCTTTGCGCATTGTGGTAACAAATTGGTTTTCCCTGAAATGGCGGTAAAAAAAATACTCACCTCATCCATTTCCATGCGAAGAGCCTGCTGTGGCCATCTCAATTGAAGATACAACGCAAAATCTCACATGCGGTGACACATCACCACGTGAGATTTTGCGTGGAGTCTTCAATCGAGATGGCCGTAGTGGGCTCTTCGCGATCAAATAAATAAGGTGAGTATTTTTTTTAACTGATTAACCCCTGAAAGTTCTAATTTTTTTAAAATCTGAGATGCCACAATCAGTGACAAACGCAGCATCTGAGAGGTTCAATGAAGGGCAGAACCACTGTTCACTGTCATTGCACCCGACCTACAAAGCAAGGCGCTTCGTGACAAAATAATTTGTCATAAAGCGAATTTCTTTGTGAAATTCTACGAAGCAGCCAAATCAAATTTTTCATAACATCCCTCATCTCTAATTGTAATCTCTCAAGGCACAGTTTCCTTAGAGATTGTTATAGATAACACTGTCACAATTTCCTTTTCAAGGAAAAATGTCATTCATTAATCGCTGATATTTAACATAAGAAAAAATGACAAAGGTAAAATTTAAAAGCATCAAAAAGCATAAAAAATACAGATTACACCATATATCAAGTAACAAACCAAGGAAGTAGGGGAACACCTGGTGGTCAAAATAGAAATGGCATTCAGGCTTGTGACTAGATCACCTATACTCTTTCAATCAAACACACCCTATTAATTATTACAAGGGTCACAACTGACTATCACAATATATTCACTATACAACATGGTCATGGTCTGCTGCTGTACTGGGTTAATTACATACCAACAGTCTGTTTGTATGCAATTAACCCAGTACAGCAGAAGACCGGGAGCAAAAGTGGATACAGCCCCAAGATTATGGAACACACTGTCATAAGATGGGTGAATTAATGCCAGGATCTAGCAGTGACACAATATCCCCTGACAAAGCTGTTTGCAAAATGCGTTGGTAGTGAGTGGTGGGAGAGTCTCTGGTGGCCAGTAATCAGGGTAAATGTGGCAGGGATTGGTTTTCTAGGTACTTGTTATGATTATATTCTGACTTTTGGCTCTTCTGGTATGGTTAAAATACTGTGGTAGTCAGCGGGGACCCCTAAAATAATTAATAAGGTGTGTTTCAAGGACGAGAGAATCAATTCTAAACAAATACAAATACAAATTGTATAACAATTAGTCTGCAAAATGAATCCAAAGATGTTTGACTCATTTCAGATGAATTTCCTAAAATGGCATACTGACACTGAGAGAAGTTGGGCGGTAGGGCTTGCCCTGTTTGGCTCAGAGGCTGACAGACAGCCTGGATCAGTCAATTAGGGAGGCAGCAGTCATGTAGGTTCCATTACTGAACAAGCAGAACGCCATTCTGCATTGTATTTGTAACCTGGAAGGGTAATGTTCTGTGGCTATGTCTCCTAATAGAGTCTGCAGACATAAAGTGCTGATATACTGGGATAGGTATAGTATAAGAAGATTATAGGGAGAGAATAGGAGATACATTTAGGAAGTTAGCGTATATTAAGTGGTGTAATCATTTTTCCAAGCACTCAGAAGAGCATTCAGCATTTGGAATGCCATGAGGAGGAGGCGTTTCAGGGGGAGGTGGCAGACCCCATGTATAGCTGTATTGGTGGTAGCGGTGGCCATAAAGTGCAGAGTCAATGTTTGGCCAAAATCTCCCAAAACTGGTAGGGCCAGATCTGCTTCTATTGTGGTCAGCTCTGGAACTGGTGGTGATGCTGATACTGTGGGCACAGGCTCAAAATGTGCCAGACCTTTGGCACGCTCAGCTGCCTCTAGCTCTGTGCGAGCAACTCCCCTATGACGTTTCTTCTCCATAAGGCCAGCACTCAAAACCAAAGCTGAGTGTAAGATCCGTAGGCGTTCAAACAAAAACATAGGTACCATGGCAGCCTATGTTGTGGCAGTCAGCCCACATCCCTATGCAGTACAGTGTCCTTGCCATCATCATCAGTTGCTTCTTCTCCTGCTCAGACTCCTAATCCTCCTGGTCCTCCAGTCCATCGTGAGACATCCATAAAGGAATGTATGGCCATAAGAAAACTATTCTTGACCAGTCATTAGCTAGTGTGCAAGCTGAAATCCCACCTGGACAAGTCACTGGCGGTGCAGATGCTGCCATGCCACTTAGTTGTGGTAAATGTGTTTCATGATTTCACCAAAATTTAATTCTGTAAAATTGAATATTTAGCCACAGGTTTTGCCTAATCCCATAACCAAGACTTCTGGCCAGGCATCAGTAGTGGCGCAGCTCTGTGCCTTCACCAAAATTTAAACTGTGCTTGCCTGATCATTTGCAGGGGGCCTAACTGTATCCGCGGGCGTCAGAGTTTTCAGTGATGCCAGCTGATACAGCTAGGCCCTGCAACTGATTATATTAATCCTTTAGATGCCAAGGTTAATGCTGACCTCCTCATCTAAAGAGAAGACAGAGGGAAGGAGTTCCCTCTCTCACCACATCGGCTCCCAGCGATGCAATCGTGAACTGCTGATGGGTGCCATGGGAGCCCAAGGCCTTACAAATGCTTTGGGGCCTGCCAGCTATGGAAGCCTGTGAGGCCCAGCCCCTAGGAAAAGCAAAAATATGATTTTTTTTTCAAATACTTTTTATAAAAGTGATAAAATGTAACGTAAAACTATTTAAAATTGGTATCTCTTAAATTGCACTGACCAGCAGAATTAAGATAACATCATTTTTCCTGCAAACTAGAATAACAAAACCCAAAGAGCAATGGCAGAATTGGCTGGTTGTCAGAAAATGGCTATACTGACTCTCAGAAAGAGGCTGTTCCAAAGCAACATGGCGCCCAAAAACCAATCCATCATCTGAGCTGCAAAAGTCAAAAGGTGGTCTTTCCCTTTTCAACCCTGCAGCATAACCAAACAGCAGTTTACATCCACATTTATGGCATTTCAGTACCCGATACAAGTTATAGGGTATGGTATGTCTCGGCACAACATATTGGGGAACATATGTAGAAAACTTGCAATTTTCATTTTGCACAGTTGCCTGGGCATTAATTTCTGCAAATTACCAAATTAGTAGAGTTCAATTTATTTTTTCAACCCAGAGTCTCTACAATTGTCAACACAAATGGTGTAAATCACCACATTGGGCCTGAAATGTGCATAGTGCTCTTTCACTCTTGAGCCCTCTTATAGGTTCAGGCAAAAGAATAAGGCCACATATGGTGTGTTTCTAAAACCAAGGAACACAGCATAATAATAGAAAGGCTGACTTTTCACACTGGCACATGCTGGACACAACACATTGGACACTGATATTGCATATCTTTATAAAAATTGCAATGTTTACTTTGCACCATCAGCTGTGAAAGCACCTGTGATGACAAAATGTTCGTCTTACATCCCTTGGTAAATTCTGCACATGGTGCTCGTTTTCTTCTGAGCCCTGCAGTATGCCCAAACTACCATATATGAGGTGCTACCATATTCAGGGGAAAATGCATAACATATTGTGGGGTGCTTTTTCTCCTGTTAACCCTTGTGAAAATGAAAAATGTGGAGCTAAAGCAACATTTTATTGGAAATAAAATCTATTAGACACCTGTGGGGCCAAAGCACTAAGGTTGATTTCACACTTCAGTTATTTGGTCATCAGTTATAGTGAGCCAAAACTTTTTTTTTAAGTAGACCTTATATCTGAGTAGGCTTCACTACTGTTTTTTGCTCGCAATAACTGATGAAATAACTGTCCTAATAACTGAAGAGTGAAATCAGCCTAACTACACCACTCAATAAATTCCTTGAAGGGTGTAGTTTCTAAAATGATGTCACTTTTTGGGGCTTTCCACAGTAGGGGTACCTCAGGGTCTCTTCAAATGCGACATGGCACCTGAAAACGGATCCAGCAAAATCTTCACTCCAAAAACCATATGGAACTGCTTCCCTTCTAAGCCCTGCCATGTACACATACAGCAGTTTACTAACAAATATGGGGTGTTTCTGTAAACTACAGAATCAGAGTAGTAAATATTGTGGTTTGCTTTGTTGTTAACTCTTGTTGTGTTACAGGAAAAAATTGATTAAATTGAAAATTCTGCAAAAAAAAATTTGATTTTGTTTTAATTCTTCTGGAACACCTAAAGTTTGTAAAATCAATTTTGAATAATTTGAGGGTGTATTTTCTAAAATTGGATAAGTTATAGGTGGTTTCTATTATGGAAACCCCACAAAGTGACTTCATAACTGAATTTACACTTAAGTCTTCTAACCTCCTAAATAAAATTAAAATGACATTTACAAAATGATGCCAATATAAAGTAGAATTTTAATTTCTGTAAATTTGTGATTTTCTAATAAATAAAGGTTAAACATATTGATTCAAATTTACCACTACCATGAAGTACAATGTGTCACAAGAAAACAATCTCAGAATGATGTGGAAAGTTAAAGCAGTGATTTTCAACCAGTGTGCCGCGGCACAGGAAAGTTCCCCAAACTATGGTGCCCCCTGTGTTTTGTTCCCCTGCAATGCGCAGCGATGCGCAGTCACGCTTCCTACAGTGTCCTCCGGTCCGCGCTCTGCTCTCTTCCCTGGCAGCGCGCACTATGACCTGACGCTGCACGCAGCGTCAGGTCATAGAGTGCGCGGGCCAGGGAAGAGAGCGGAGCACGGACAGGAGGGCAGCTGCAGCGCAGAACAGGTAAGAAAGGTTTTTTATTTTTATCTTATGTGGCTGGGTGGGCTGATCTGAGGTCTGATGGGGGCACAATACGCTGATCTGAGGTCTGATGGGGGCACAATATGCAGATCTGAGGTTTGATGGGGCACAATACGCTGATCTGAGGTCTGATGGGGGCACATTAAGCTGATCTGAGTTCTGATGGGGGCACAATACGCTGATCTGAGGTCTGATGGGGCACAATACGCTGATCTGAGGTCTGATGGGGGGCACAATACGCTGATCTGAGGTCTGATGGGGCACAATACGCTGATCTAAGGTCTGATGGGGCACAATACGCTGATCTGAGGTCTGATGGGGGCACATTAAGCTGATCTGAGGTCTGATGGGGGCACATTAAGCTGATCTGAGTTCTGATGGGGGCACAATACGCTGATCTGAGGTCTGATGGGGGCACAATACGCTGATCTGAGGTCTGATGGGGGCACAATACGCTGATCTGAGGTCTGATGGGGCACAATACGCTGATCTAAGGTCTGATGGGGCACAATACGCTGATCTGAGGTCTGATGGGGGCACATTAAGCTGATCTGAGGTGCTCCCATTTTCAACCACATATCTATGTGAGCTGGGCTTTTCAAGCTTGACTGCGATAAAAACTAAAAACAGGGAGAGACTGAGAACTGTTGAGGAAGAGCTTCGTGTGTGTCTTTCCACCATTCCTGCCAGGATATCCCTTTTGTGTTCATCGAAACAGGCCCAGGTTTCACACTGAGTGAGTATAAATACATTTAGAATCTATATTATTAACTATATGTATAATATGTACTGTTTTAGTGTCATTTTGTGCCATTTTGGTTGGTGGTGTGCCCCGGGATTTTTTAAGTGTAAAAAGTGTGCCGCGGCTCAAAAAAGGTTGAAAATCACTGAGTTAAAGCATTCCAAAGTTATTACCACGTAAAGTGAGATGTCAAATTTCTCATGAAGGGGTTAACATGTGTGTGAATATAAAGAGGGGAAGGGTTCTGCCTCTATTGAGGAATCATTTTTGGACAAATGGTGCTAGCACGCCACTGTTGTTATCACATATATACTGTGTGTTTAATCACGATCTGCCCCTTAATACACATAACACATTCAACGGCTCCCCGTATTTTTAAAAACGCTGTTTCTTAATGCTGTCATACATCCGTTTACCCATATCTATGTATGTCAGTCTCACAGAGAAAAAGCAAAAATTTGTAAAAAAATCTAAAAGAAATAACATATTTTCATAAAGAATTAGAACCCTAGGAGACTAGAGGGTGTTATACACCATTATCAGGGCAATTGGAGCAACTTCAATTTGTGTAGAATCGATTTGGACAGAAAACTAATTTTCTCAAAAATCTGATGAATCAGACACGATTTCAAGAAATGTTCTCATCTCTAGTGTGTTTGATTTGTAACAGAGTACAGGTGATCTAGCTGCAGGCCTGAATTCACCACCAGGTGTCCCCCTTGTTCCTTGTCTTGTGTTTTATGTGGATCCTACTTGATATGTGATATATATTTTTAATGCTTTTCTGGTAACAATAAAGATTAATGCTTTTAAATTTTATCCTTGTCCTTTATGTGATTTTCTTTATTGGCGTTGCTTAATGATACACATTGGACATCTAGAGTGTTTTTAATAGGTTTAATTGTTGATATCTAATGGAACCTAATGCCTTTTTCAGGTTCTGATCCCCACAGTTCGTGACTGTGAGGATCAGAATCTTGTGTAATGTATAAATCACCCCACCCAACCTCAGCAGCGCTCATGTCTCCAATCGGTCCACCCCTCTTTCAGGATGGTCGGCGGCATGTCCATCGGGCCGTCCCTCCCTCCTGTCCACCCGCAATCATATTCAGGATGGCCGGCGGTTGTAGCAACGAGTGTCGGCTGCAACATTCAGCTGACACTTTGCTACAATGGCCGACATCGATGCTGGCACTGATGTGGGCTGTTTAACCCCTTCCATGCTGCGGTCAGTAGCAGCGTCCAGATAGTTGAGGAGTTAACAGAGGGAGAGACCACTGCGCAAAATCTTCACCAGCACATCCCAAAGATGTTCAATGGGGTTCAGGTCTCTTTCACAATTTGAGCTTGATGAATCCTGGCATTGTCATCTTGGCATATGCCCATGCTATCAGGGAATAAAAAATCCTTTGATGGAATGGTACCTTAGTGATAGTTGCTAGGTGGGGCTGCTCTGCCCTCCCTATAGGGAGTGGTTAAGACTTAGTCTAAAGGAGTTGAGACTGACACAGAGAAGAAGCAAAAGAAAGCAGTCCTGGGAAAATCAGCAAGCAAAGAAAATTAACAGTCTCTGAGGGAGCAAGTGACACAAACTTTGGAATGTATAGCAGCCACTGAGGAAAGATACATGAGAAAGACTGTCAAGATAAACTATATACAGTTTTTTTTTTCTCCATTGTACACTCAGGCATTCTTTACAGGCAGATTTGACCTCTGCTATAGGACTACAAACCTGGGCATTGTAGTGCCACACCTTGAGAGGGGAGGTGCACCTAGCCTTTCCTCTGCCTGAGGCTAAAACTGAAACGGCGCCCCCTTCCCCCATTGCCAATTTCTTACCTAACCCCTTCCCTCTAGCCCTATTGTTAAAAACATACTTGGAAAACATTACATACAGAGCTACACAATATACAGCGCCACATACCTCTTACATCCAGTGATGTGTCCTCAGATGTAGACATTCTCTTCTTTTTATCTTATCCATTCAGACCAGAATGCCATGATTATTTCTTTCGGCCATCTCTTGTCTCTGCAGAGTTTGACAACTACTTTTCGTTCCTCCTCTCCACCTTATGAACACCCCATCCTGCCACCTCTAATACTGTGCCCATTGTGCTTCCCAATACTATACTGCATAGCCAGACAAATCCCCTGAAAATACTATTGCCACACAGATAGTTCCCCTTCAATAATTATTGGCACACAGTGCCCTAAAAAAATAACTTTGCCCTGAAAATAGTGTCCCTGGAACTTAACCATAGTGTCCTCCAAAAATAATTGTGCTAAGCTTGTCCTCCCAAAAGTCCCACCAATATTATGGGACCACGATGTGGTAACAGAACATGCAATAGTAATAATGTTCCTCATTTTTCCCTCAGAAGTAGTAATGCCCCCATAGTGTCCCAAGTAGTAATAATTCCCACTATAATGTGTGCATGTACAGAAAATATCCCCTTATAATGTTTGTGAGTAAAAAAAAATCCCCCTTGCAATGTGTTCCAGTTCAAAAATGCTCCCTTATGATGTGTAGCAGTACAAAAATACCCTCTTATGTTCTTATGATGTGTGCCAGAACAAAAAAAAAAACAACCTTTTATAGTGCCCCATGTAGAACAAATATCCCCATAGTGGCCACCTTAGAATGTGTACCAGTACAAAAATGCTCCCTTATAATGTGTGCCAGTACAGAAATGCTCCCTTATAATGTTTGTCAGTACAAAAAAACTACCCCCTTTTATTTCCCCCAGTACAATGAATGTCCCCGTAGTGGCTTATAATTAGAGATGAGCGAGTAGTGAAATATTCGAAAGTTCGAAATTCGATTCGAATAGACCGCGAAATTCGACTATTCGACCGGATATCGAATCCCATTAAAGTCTATGGGAAAAAAATGCTTGCCACTTGGAAATCTCAATTCGACCACTTGGAGGTCACCAAGTCCACCCTGGAACCTCAGAAAAGGATGCCAACACTGCTGGAATGCAACTAGGACAGCAGGGGAAGCATGTCTGGGTGCATATAACGCGCCCAAGTCGCACTATTACGCCACTATCACAGCCTCTCAACAATACACTCCAAACACAATATAACCTCTCTGTAAAGTGAGACCATACAATGAAACCTTCTTTCCTCAACATTGCCATGGGACCCCAAGCCAAACTAGACAAAAAAGAAGATGAAATTCTTCACACCCTTAAATCCACGTTGCCTATGACAACCACAGATGGCATAGGCAAGGGGGAAAGCAAATAGACCCCACCTGGCCTATTGTCATTGTGGTGTGTGTGTGAGAATGTGTCAGCATGTCTTCTTAAAATGTAACAACAACTCAAAAAACACATGCAGAAAGCCTTAAACAATGCCCCAATTGTTGGCGCTTGAGACTGTCAGTGACCCGACCCTGGCCCAGTGTCATGTCCTACGCAGGTAAAAGCAGTGGGGATTTGAGGGATGCGTAGGAACCGCAAAAGGCAACGGAAGAGGCCGTGGGCTGGCCAGAGCTCATGGAAAATTTTGTGGAGGCCCAAGAGGTGAGACCGTCTTAAAAATTGTGTGGTAGGCTAAAGAGGTGAGACCTCTTAAACATTTTGTAGAGCGCCAAGAGGTGAGACCTTCTTAAAAATTTGTGGACGACCCAAGAGGTGAGACCTCTTAAAAAATTATGTGGAGGCCCAAGAGGTGCGACCTCTAACAGATTTTGTGGAGGCCCAAGAGGTGAGACCTCTTAAAGATTTTGTGAGGCCCAAGAGGTGAGACCTCTTAAAAATTATGTGGAGGCCCAAGAGGTGAGACCTCTTAAAAATTATGTGGAGGCCCAAGAGGTGAGACCTCTTAAAAATTATGTGGAGGCCCCAAGAGGTGAGACCTCTTAAAGATTTTGTGGAGGCCCAAGAGGTGAGACCTCTTAAAAATTTTGTGGAGGCCCAAGAGGTGAGACCTCTTAAAAATTTGTGGAGGCCCAAAGAGGTGAGGACCGAGGAGGACGTGTTAAAAATTATGTGGAGGCCCAAGAGGTGAGACCTGTTAAAAATTTATGTGGAGGCCCAAGAGGTGAGACCGTATTAAAAATTATTTTGTGGAGGCCCAAGAGGAGAGACGTGTTAAAAATTATGTGGAGGCCCAAGAGGTGAGACCTCTTAAAATTATGTGGAGGCCCAAGAGGTGAGACCTCTTAAAAAATTTTGTGGAGGCCCAAGAGGTGAGACCTGTTAAAAAGTTATGTGGAGGCCCAAGAGGTGAGCCATAAATATATACATTTTTCTTATTTACGGAGCAATTCTACGGCGGTTAAGGAGGAGGAGGAGGAGGTGGAGGAGGAAATGGCACTTCATACAGATGGCACTTTCACTTTTGGCTGCTTTCCATTGTTAACCTCTTAAACCTTTTGTGGAGGCCCAAAAGTTGAGACCTGTTAAAAATAATTTGGAGGCCCAAGAGGTGAGACCTGTTAAACATTTTGTGGAGGCCCAAGAGGTGAGACCTCTTAAAGATTTTGTGGAGGCCCAAGAGGTGAGACCTCTTTAAAATTATGTGGAGGCCCAAGAGGTTGAGACCTCTGTAAACATTTTTGTGGAGGCCCAAGAGGTGAGACCTCTTAAAGATTTTGTGGAGGCCCAAGAGGTGAGACCTCTTAAAGATTTTGTGGAGGCCCAAGAGGTGAGACCTCTTAAGATTTTGTGGAGGCCCAAGAGGTGAGACT